>JACEEZ010019267.1:32996-64437 GCA_016584305.1 Chionoecetes opilio | reverse complement strand
TCGTCCCCCCGGTGGGCGATGGAGGAGCGACAGGGGCAACGCAAAGGTACCCATCACAAACCCTTGGTGAGCGGGTTGCGGTGTAGCTTGAGGAGCTGGACGGGAATGAAGGGCGGTCGCCAGGCATCGAGAGTGGTAAAAGTTTCCTCGTTTCTTGGTAGGAGGACGGAGCTCCCGTCCCTGCCGATGAGGTTTTTCATGAGGAGGTGGGGGTGAGTATCCTCTAGGGCAGCCACCGCCTCGTAGCTTGAGAGGTAGTGCTCCTGATGTGGGACGCGGAAGGCTGGGTAGTTGGTGGAGAGCGGCTGGGGGCGAGTCACACTCACCGCAGGCCGGGTGGAGTGAGGGACAGGAGCAGGAACAGGGCGTTGTGCGGGGCGATGGTCGTTTCCCGACTTAGCTGGAGACTGGGGCGGGGATGTAGGGGCCTGTCGTCTCTTATTCTTGTGTACGGTGGTGAAGCCTTCTTCATCAGTGTTTGTGGAGGAGAGAGCAGGAACTGTAGGATGGATGTAGGATGTAGGCAGGAGGGGTGGTGCAGTATCTGCGCTGTCCAGAGGCGGGGTGGGGGGGGGGGGAAGGGCAGCCTTGGAGGTGGACGCAATCGGCGAGGCAGGACGAAGAGTGGCAGCTGCAGGCAGGGCAGCAGGCAGACAGAATCAGAATATAAAAAGAGAAAGCAGGAGATGGGGAAGTGGGGACAGGGAGAAGAATAGATGGGTGAGAGAAAGGAGGCTAGTAAGAGAAAAAGTCTCCGGGGCTTGACCCAGGTGCTGTATGTTTTTTTGTGTGTTTTTGTTGTGAGTCGATCTCGACCTAACGACACGCTTTCCCATCTCGCGCGAGCAAACAGAAACCACTCTGGGGCGGCTTGGCAGGACATGGGCCTCGGAAGATGGTGCTCCGGACACACCCAGGACAACCCCGCGCCCACCCCCGCCTCCCACCAGTTCTTCAGTTTTGGTTTTTTGTTCTTGTTCTTGATTTTTCTTTCTTCACGCTTGACTTGTTTTCTTCTTCTCTTCGTTCTTCTTTCTTCTTATCTTGTTTTTGTTGTTGCTGTTGTTGTTTGTTGATTGTCTTGTTTTGCTTTTTTTTTTACTTTTTCTGTCACTGCCATGGACGCGCGCACACCCTGATACTCCTCGGCACCCCGCACGGGCGGCTGGCTTCATTTATCCACTACCTCCCCCGCGTTCATACAAACAGGAGAAGGAAATTGTGAAAAATTTAGTGAAAGAAGTCTGAGATTAAAAGTGTTTTTTTGTTTTGTTTTATTTTTTTCAGAGATTGGACAGGGGAAGAAGGACTCCGTAGAGCGGAGGGACCTACAGTTTTTCGTGGGATCCGAACCACTGATAGAGAGGGGAAGGCGAGCGGAATGGAGTGGATTGTAGGAGTATAAAGTTTTGCAGCAGCGTAAAAAAGGGTAAGATTACCTCCGTATAGCAGAGGGGTCATTGGATTTAATGTGGCCTCGTCCGAACCACGGTAGGATAGTAGCAGTGAGATAGAAGACGGGGAGGGGGTGGGAAGTGGAACGGAGTGGATTGTAGGAGTAAAAAGTTTTGTAGTAGCATAAAATGGGGGACAGGATACCTTCGTAGAGCGAAGGGGTCATTGGATTTTATGTGGCCTCGTCCGAACCACGGAAGGAGAGTGAGAGTTGGTGAGAAGGACAACGGAGAGAGTTACGACCGAATTTGCTTCCCCACCGACCGACAAAAGTTTACAACCCGACGGACGATCCGAAAGACAACCAGTCTTCATCCCGCTGGGGTGTGGTGGTGAAACCAGGTCTGCTCCCCGCGGGTGTGGAGGCCGTCGGTGATGACGCAAGGGTCCGGGTCTCGAACTTTAAACTTGGTTGCCTTGCGCCGCCATCAGTCTTGGCTTTCCTGTGAGACTCGCACGGAGGGAGGACAGATGGTTAGAGAGTGTGGTTAGGGGGGGGATCCATGCGGAAGACGGGCCGTCGGCGGCTGCGCTGGTCACGGTCATTTAGCCGTGGCCACCCATGGCCTGTCAGTCTTGGCCCGCCTGGATGGAAAACCCTCCGGCCCTGAACCGTTGGAAGAGGTGCAGGGCGTTGCACGCAGCACCAGCCTTATCAAAAAAATAATTTTTAAAAACAAAAAATATGAATACAAAGCTATAAGACAATAAGTGAGAAAAAAACAGCCGGGACCGACTGCGTGCCTCGCCCTGAGGAAACCTGTTGGAAGGGTGTGGTTATTTCAGGACAGGGAAAGGATAGGATCGTGGCTGTGTGAACACTGTTGAGGAATCCGTTTGAGGCAGAACGTGGTCTCGACCTGGGCTGTCGCGACTCGCTGCTGCCAGCGGTTGGCACATCTCTAAAACAATACCACAGAGAGTGTGTAAGGAAGGTCTGGCCAAGCCTGGCCCTCCCCGGTGGAAGCGGGTGGAAAAAAAAGGGTTAGTGGAAATAACAGGAGTTAGTGGGAAACAGTGAAGTGATTATGTGTAGATTGGAAGTGGGGGGTTGGGGTTTGGTGTTAGTAAGTTTGTTCGGGGAAGACGATAAGCTCGCGGGAGAGTGTCGATGAAGGTGTATATTGTGTCATGTGTGTGTTGGAACATGGTGAGTCGTTTTTGTGCTCTGTTGTATAGTGTGATGTTGATGGGAAGGATGTTGGTCTCCTCGTGAAGGGAGACAGAGGTCCGGAAGTCGTACCACTTTACTCCTAAGGCGGAGCGTAGTGACTTGTTCTGGATCCTCTGTAGTTTGAGAAGATTTGTTTTTGCCACTAGAGAGAGGATGAGGGGGCAGTAGGTTAAGTGTGGTAGAACAAGGGCTTTGAAAAGATGCAATTTTGTGCGCGTGCAGCTGTAGCGGAACCTGCCCAGGCTGCTCTGTACTCTGGCCGCGATACCTAATTTGGCTTTTGTGTGATGATTGAATCTGAGATCTCTGTCTATGTTAAGGCCGAGTACTGTATTATTTTTTACTTGGGGGGATTGGTGTGGGTTGTGTGAGGAACGGGTATAGATATATTAGTCTCGGCTTATCTCCTTTTATATTAAAGTAAGTGGCTTTGGTTTTTTGAGGGTGTGAGTGAATCCTCCATTTGAGTTCCCACAGGCTGGTTGCAGTAATTTCCCATTGGATTCGATCAGTTAGTTGGTCTAAATGTCTGGAGCGTGCTAGTAGTGTCACGTCATCTGCATATTGAATGGTCAGAGATTCTCGTTGTGTCGGGTCAGGTAGGTCATGAGTGTACATGTTAAAGAGAGTTGGGGAAAGGATAGAGCCCTGGGGGACCCCGGCTAGTGGTGTAAAAGGGTCGGAAAGTATGTCTGTATGACGGAGTCTCATCTGTCTGTCTGTCAGGAAGTTGCATAGTAGTCTTTTGGTCAGAATAGGGAGGTCAAAGTCGTTACATATTTTATTTGAGTCCTGTGTGCCACACGGTGTCGAATGCTTGTTTTACGCTTTTGTCACTAGAACTGTTTTATAATAGCTTGGTGTGGTGCTCCCTTTGAGGTAGGCCACTATGGTGTTTAGCGCGTCGTCGGTGGAGTGTCCTTGCTGAAGCCAAAACTGCTTGGGGACAGGAGGTTTTTTGTCTCGAGGTGCGTCTTAAGTCGGGTGCATACTAGTCTTTCAAAGGTCTTTCCTAGAATGTCGAGGAGGCTAATCGGACGGTAATTTTCGGCGAGGTGAGGGCTTTTACCGGGTTTCGGGATGAGAATTGTGGTGGCTGTTTTGAAGGCTTTTGGGAAATAGCCTGTGGCGAGCGAGGCGTTGAAAATGTGTGTGAGTGAGGAAATGATCGGTGGGGGGAGATTTTTGATGATGAGCCAGGTGATGCCTGTGGGGCCTGGTGCGCGGCATGGCGTTCGTTTTAGCAGCCTGGCGACATCCTCCTCCTCAAATGGTGTGGTGAGAGGGGTTTCGTGGTTTAAGTTGTTTGTGTTTATGTAGCCCAGAGGAATAGTGTCTACTTCGTGTCGGTGCATGTGTGTGGTAATATGTTCTATGTGTGTTGTGCTGGGGATGTGTGAGGGAGGGGGTGTGGTCGGAAAACAGTTTCCCAGTGTTGTTTAAAAAGCATCGGTGACTCGGACAGGGTCTCTTACCCGGATGTTGTTGACGAGTAAAAACTCGAAGCGTTCCCTCTTTATTCCCTTCATTCTGTGCACCATGTGCCAGAACTCAGTGGAGTTAGAGGTGCGCTTGCTGTCCATGCGTTGTACTAAGCTTCTCCAGTGTGTGTCGTGGTCAGTCTGTAAGCTGTCGAGGACGTGTTGGCGTAGAATGTTTAGGTCTCCCTGGACTCGGATGTGATTTTGAATGTTGCGTGCAAAACGTGTTTTTGTAGCAGATAAGGAGACGTTGTGTCCGGATAGAGGGTTTAAAGTCATAGAAAATTTGTGTTTTTTTCTTTTGGGATGTACGTGTTAGCAGCTGTGAGGATGTTTTCTTGAAGAGTGTTTATGGCTGTGTCAAGTTGAGTGTGGTATTGTCTTTCTAGTGGTGTGGGGTTGTGTGTGTTTGCGAGGGCATCCTTGAAGTCTGCCCAGTTTGCGTTCTTGTAGTCAAAGTAAGGTGGTGAAGGGACGGAAATAGGGTTTGTGGATAAGCGGAGAATTAGTGGTATGTGATCCGAGCCACAAAGGGGGCCCGGAGAGAGGTGGTGGTGTAGGTGAATGGACTGTCTGTTAGTGATGGCAAGGTCGGGTCGCCCCGTGCCACCATTTCCAAGGAAACATGTTGGGAAGTCTGGCCCGAGAAAGCGAAGGCGTTTCAAGTTTACAATTTGGTGTAGCTGAAGGCCGTGTGGGTTGTTCCTGCCGTGTCTGAAAGTTGTGTGTGCAGCGTTAAGGTCGGCTATGAGATAGACAGGTATGTTCGTGTGGTTGAATAGTCGTTGTATACTGGTAAGAGGAAGTCCGGTGTTGGGTCGAGCGTAAGTTGTGGCCACCAAGATGGGACCGTGTGAGGTATGAATCTTGGCTGCTAAGAAATGAGGTGTAGGCCAGTCCACTAAGAAGTCGTGTCGAAGAGTGTGTTTTATCAGGATGGCTACGCCGTCGTGAGGTATGGCTGTGGTGTTTTTACACGTGTATCCGTACAGTTTTATGGGGTTACTGAGAGCCCCGATGTCATTGAGGAGGACAATGTCTGGGTCTAAGGATCTTATAGACTCAGTTATTAGATGACGATTATTTTTGTATCCGCGACAATTTAGCTGCATGAAGGTGATCATAGCGTACGGTGTTTTGATTAACTATTAAGTTTACTCGCATTTGCTTTACTCCAAGTTTTTGCGCGTGTGGTGACAGGGGAAGCAGAGGTAGCGGGAAGGGAGGAAGGTATGTTAGTAGTAGGTAGGGGTAAGAGTGCGCTGGGGGGGGCGCGGGTGGGTTCCTGCGGTGGGGTTCCGGGCGTGTCGCCCTCGCTGGAGCTCTCCAGCTCCTCTCCGCTGTCGCTCTCTGAGAAAGAGGACTGATCTTCTTGCACTGCTGTATCGGTGGGGGTGTGTGTCTCGGGTTGGGTGGTGTTGGGTGGTGTCGAATTTTGTCCGTGATTTTTTTGGTATGAGTGTGTATGTTTAGTTATGAAGGCGTCTGACATTTTGAAGGAGGGTAAACCATTTTCATTTAGTAATTCTGTGACTTGTTCGTGGAAGAGGTGAAGGTTTCCTTTTGCCATGTGGGCGGCGGTTTGTACACAGGCCGTGATTTTATATGTCGCATGTGTGGAGTCTGCTATGTGCACTGGTGGTTGGTCTTCGAGTGGTGTGGTGTTAGTGGGAGGAGGGAGTGAGAGGGCAGGAGGGGAAGTGGTAGGGTTTACGGGTGTTGTGGTGTTAGTAGGGGTGGGTAAGGGGACAGGAGGGTTAGAGGTAGGGGTTGCGACCCTTGCGTATGTATATATGGCTTTGTCTGGAGTGAGGGTCGTTGTGTTTTGTTCTGTTTGAGCTTTGCGCTTCATTATGCACCTAAAGGCGACGGCGGAGCGGGCAGACGATGAGCAGTAGAAAAGTGGCGGCGAGCAGCGGTCGGGGCATCAGACGGTCGAGGCGTGGAGTTCTTAGGTCTCTTAGGGGCAGGCTTAGGAGGGGTGGCAGACTTCCCTGAAGGGGGAGAACCGTCGTTGGAGGAGGAGAGGCGGCGCACGCGTTTGGAGGATGCAGGTGTTGGGGCTGGGGGTGTTGGCTGGCGGGCTCTGGCTCCTGGAGCAAAGCCTGGCCGGGAATACTTCCCGTTTTTCATGGTAGCGACAAAGGACACAAAACACAGAAAAAGTATATGGGGGTGGTGAATCTAACGCAATGCCAGTATAATATATCCTACGACAACGGGAGGGCTATGTCTGGCCACCTCCAGGCGTCGAACCAGCCCCGTTATCGCCCCTTGCAGGACTTAACCTATCCTATCAGTGTCCCTATGGCCCACCTTACTGAGTCCCTTTAACACCCCTCTAAGGGGTCCCCTCATGTAATGGGCCTACGTGCCCAACCTTCAGGGTTCGTCTCCAGGACTCAGAGGACTCTATCGGGCGAACTGGCACGCTCACACAGACATAGACAAACGACAACGCAAACAGAGACAGTGGGTGGTCACCCGTCAAAAGAAAACTCCTCAGAAACTCAGTGGCTTAACGCCACTGAGTGATGGTCACCCATCCAAGCGCTACCCAGAGCGAATATGACTTAACGTCACTGATTGAGTGAAGCAGCCAATCAGCGTGCTAGGAAAAAGTGAGTCTCGCTGTGGTTAAAACGCACTGAGTAAGGGTGAGCGGAAGGCTTCCATGCTAAAAGGGCACGGCCCGAGAGCTTAGGCGGCTTTTCTATGTTGTTGTTGTTTTCCTATTGTGCTCCCTTTTCAGGGGGAGCACACGGGCTAACTAAGAGCCCGTCGGGGGGTTGACTGCTGCAAGGCCTAATTTATTTAAGGTGGAGGGTATCTGCTACAAAGATTTGCGAGCATTTGAGTTGAGGCAGAGGCTATCGCTAGTGCCGCTGCTTCGTTGTCTGTGTCCGGGATCCAGGCCACTTGGTGGCGGAGGGCTGGGTCCAATGGGCATCGGAGGAGGTATGGTTTTTTTTTTAGAGGGGAAGCATCCTCGATTTCGGAAGCAGTGCGGGCATTTGGTCAAGGGGCAGTCTGCAGGATCTAGTGAGGCACACGGTAGCCAAGGCGGAGTCGGATTAGGCGGGACACCCAACTTGGAGGTAAAACCTGGTGGATAAGGTGTGAGGCGGTTCTCGGCGGGTGTGTGGCGTACCACGGTCACCGACCCTTGACCCTTCCTCCATTGACTTCCTCGAAGAGGCAGGGGTGGCTATCAGTGCCGCTTGTCCACTGCGGTCTGATGGAAGAGGCGCGCGGAGTAATGAGAAGTTGAACTTGCTCTCTTTCTCCAGCAAGTTCAGCCGCAGTGTCTGCCGCTCATTCCCGGGGACACCACAGTGTCGCGGGACCAAATATTAGGTGAGTATTGGTGCCGTCACGGTAGAGGAGGGGCCAACTGTAGTGGATGGCAGATAGAAAGTCAAAGTTGTCTGGGAGTGGAGTGAGAGCGTGACGCGCAGCGAGGCAATCCGAGAAGAGGTGGATGCCGTGTGTGACGGGCCCCGGATGCGTGATTTAGGGACAGTAGGCAGTGCCGCTAGTTCCGCCTGAAAGGCCTGTGTAGGTTGAGAGTCGTGGGCTTCGGTGTAGGCCCCACACACAAATGCCGCGCCCGCCGCGCATTCTTGCCCGACTCGGCCACTGTGTAGTAGATGGCTGTCGAGGGCCATAGCATGAGGCTATAAGGGCAAGCGGCCCTCCTGTGGAGATGGGTGGGTATGGAGGTCCTGGTCTCACCGGCTGGAGGTGGTGGTGAGGGTAAAGGAGGCGGTGGGGCCCAATGGTGCCAACGGGAGGTGGTCGGGAGGGTAGTCGGGTCGCAGGTACGGCCCTGCCACGTCCGAGGTCTGGCGGAAATCCGCTACTGCGTGTACCCAGTCCTTGTTTGGCCACGCTGCTGGGGGGGCCTGAAAGCTTTTCTACCCACCTGTGTTATATATACGGGGCTCCCGGGGTCAGAGTTACCCGGCGAGAGCATAACCGAGCCAAACAGCTCGAAATCTTTTTGGATCCGAGTAAACAAACGCAATTATAAATGGGAAATCAAAATGGAGAAACATCATCATTTGTGAGTGAGAGAAGACATTATCATGCCTCCCAAAGCCTCAGAAAAGCGCCAAGAAGGTGGCAAAGCCAGAGGCCATTGCCAAGGGTGACAAGAAGAAGAAGGCAGGAGGAAGGAGAGCTACTCTATCTACATATACAAGGTGTTGAAGCCAGTATACCCCGACACCGGCGTATCTTCCTAGGCACATGTCCATCATGAACTCGTTCGTGTGAACGACATCTTTGAGGCGCAATCGCCGCGGAGGCTTCTCGCTTGGCTCATTATAACAAGCGGTCAACTATCACCAGTCGCGAGGATACAGACTGGCGTTAGCGCCACTGCCGGTGAAGGCTAAACACGCTGTTTTGAAGGTCCAAGGCTGTCAAACAAATACACTCCTCCAAGAAACAAAACCCATGGTTGCATACTTCTGAAGGTGAACAACATCTTACATAACTGGCTCACGGGAGCACAGTGTCTCAAGCGAAAGAGAAAAGATAATCGACTAACGTGTGAACTAGCTATTTTTTAAACTCAGCAATTATGAATTTTCCTTATCGCCAGGTGATGTCACCCATATGTATGCCTTCATTTTCTTACCCACCACCAACAAATTTCTATCTACATTAGTCAAAGTTACACAACTTCGGTGTAAATAATATAGAAATATTCTCAGACTAGTTTAGAGTCGCTCTCCAGCATGCGCTGTTCCGTAGGCAACTGGCATATTCATTCTTAAAAGCGTGCTCGAAATATAACATTTTATATACAAAGTCTAGTATGTACTTCACAGCTTATGCACGTGGTATTAATTCCACACATAATTGTCTAATGTATTCGATATATCTTCAAAGAATATACAGTTGCGCATGGTGCCGTTCGCACTCTTCTTGTAGCAAACACGACGAAGATATTCATTCTGAACACCTGGCTAATTACCTTGGAAAGTTTCCTAGAAATTATCACCGCATACCTCTTAATGTATTTTACCTAGGCACTCGCCTCCACTTTTTCTGTGATCTTGCCGTGCGACGCCAATAATTAAGAGATTAAGACGCCCGTCTCTTTTATATACAGGGAAGTCTCTAGCAGAGACACCAGTGGTTCGGATCCCACGTAAAACTGTAGGTCCACTCCGCTCTACGGAGTCCTTCTTCCCTGTCCAATCTCTGAAAAAATAAAACAAAACAAAAAAAACACTTTTAATATCAGAATTTCTTCACTAAATTTTTCACCAATTCCTTTCTCCTGTTGTATATGTTGTGAACGCGAGAGAGGTAGTGGAGAAATGAAGCCAGCCGCCCGGGCGGGGTGCCGAGGGTATCAGGGTGTGTGCGCGCCGTACATGGCAATGACAGAAAACAAAGCAAACAAGACTAATAAACAAACAAACAACAGCAACAACAAAAACAAGATAAGAAGAAAGAGATAAGAAGAAGAAAACGAAAGAGAAGAAGAAAAACAAGTCAAGCGTGAAGTAAGGAAAATTCAAGAACCAAGAACTAACACAAAAAAAACCAAACCGAAGAAACTGGTGGGAGGCGGGGGTGGGCGCGGGGTTGCCTGGATGGCCGGAGCACCATCTTCCGAGGCCCATTGTTCAGCAAGCCGCCACAGAGTGGTTTTTCTGTTTGCTCGTGCGAGATGGGGAAAGCGTCTTGCGTAGGTCGAGGATCGGACTCACAACAAAAACACACAAAAAAACATACAGCACCTGGGTCAAGCCGGAGACTTTTCTCTTACTGAGCCTCCTTTCCTCACTCCATCTATATCTCCCTGTCCCCACTTCCCCATCTCTGACTTTCTCTTTTTATATTCGATTCTAATAGCAGAGACAGACAGACTCACTAGGACACAGACCTGGTACCACCATTACAACTCTGTCCATCAAAAAACCAGTCCACAAGCGAACCTGTGTTTATCAACCACCAAGTAGCTAGGTGTATACTACACTCTCAATCTATAGAAAAAAAAAACAAGTAAAAAAAATACTAAACTAATAACGATAAACGTTGCGGGAATCTTACTTAAATTATTCTGTCGATCAATTTCGAATCGTGTAATTATTTTTGGCCCTGAGAAGGGCCTAGATATTTATGATGTGTCGTTTGCCGACGAAGGGCGGCGTGCTAAGCACGCTCTCCACGGAATCGACGAGCGAGCTGGATACCTTTGGAATGATGGTCACACGCTTAGCGTGGATAGCACAAAGGTTGGGTCTCAAAGAGACCACGATGTAGGCCTCAGAAGAGTCCTGTAAAGCCATGACGTCAGCAGGAAAGACTGAAAAGCGGCGGTCGCGTCTTGAAAGCTTGGGCAATCTCACGGCACCAGGCGCTGGAAGGGCCAGGCTTCCTGATGGAGCAATTCGGTGCCTCTGGTAACGGCGATCTCACGGAGTGCCACAGTGCCTGTGCTATACCGGTGAGGTTCTTGACACCCCCGGGGCAGGGTGCAGACCTTGCGAGCCGCATTCGTGGCCAGAAAAACTGCTTGCGGGCGCCTTGCCACCAAGTAGATTTCGAGCAGGTTATGCTTTTGTGCGAGCCATATGACGGTAACACTTGGAACAGCTATAGTATGCCATAATTGACGCTCGCATTATATAAGAACCTCACGTCCACGAGGACTCGAATTGCTGCTTGCGATTGGTTCTTTTACCTACCCTACATCCCAAGGGCGGACGCTTGGGTTTCAGATCCCTCTGAATTTTCATTACTTTTAATTTAATTTCGCGGTGTCCTTTCTTTTCTCTCTCGCCCATACAAAACACCTACATCATTAAGTTATATGTCTCCAATACCTGCTCGACTTTTTAAACACTTGGTCAAACGAACGGTCTGTTGAAAACCGTGGCATTTCATCTCATGCCAACGCCAACAGCCGCTATTCGCCTCACAGCAAGAATGTTACAAGAGTCCTTAGTTTAATAGGGAAAAAAAAAAAGTCCCAGGGAAACTTGCGAAAATAACAAATGCACATGACCCGGGCGGAACAATGTTCAGATTTAATATATTTGTTGGGATACAGTAACTCGGTATTGTATGCTAGAAATAAATTTCAAAAAAAAAAAAAAAAAAAAAAAAAAAAAAAAAAAAAAAGAGGTCCAGGAATCAACACAAGGATCAATTGTGATCCAAGGTATCTGTATATGTATATCATATAGTTGGTATTCTTAGGTAGATACACTTGACATTTTCAGGGTGACAGCCCATTCGTCATCTGTAAATTTTGCCTGATGATGCAAGTGCGTCTTTTGTGGCGAAACGTTGCGCATTAAACACCCGAAGAAGACGAGATAATATATATATAATAACTATATATATATTAGAGATAATAATATTATATATATATATATATACTATATATATATATATATATATATCTATATATATATATATTTTATACCAAAAAATAATAAGTTAAAATAAATATATATCAAGATTGCGAAAATTATGTTATTAAGAAATATTAGTAAATATACGATATGGTTAGTGTAACCATTAATTTCCATATAGGTTGATTTTCTTTGAACAAAATTATGGCCATGCGAAAAGAAAACCAGCAACAGAGAGAGAGACGAGAGAGAGGAGAGAGAGACGAGAGGAGATCGAGAGAGAGAGAGGAGAGAGAGAGAGAGAGGAGAAATGGAGAGAGCGAGAGAGGAGAGGAGAGAGAAGGCGAGAGAGAGAGAGAGAGAGGAAGACGGAAGGAGAGAGAGAGAGAGGATGAGGAGAGGACGAGAGAGACAGAGATTCGAGGAGAGAGAGAGAGAGAAGAATAATAAAGATAGGTAGTTATTGCGAAAAAAATTCATAACCTATTACTTGATAGTAAGTGTTATGTGATGACATTAACCCCTAAAACGGGCGTGGATCGATGGCGAAACGTGGGATGCATATTAAGTCTATAGAATAAGCCCAAACATAAAAAAATCAAATGAAAAGGATTGAAAGAAAGAAAAGAAGACAAAAAAAAAAAAAAAAAAATTATTTGGTCTATTATTAGTGCCTAGGACGAGACGCGTCTCCGCTGGTTGAGAGTTCTCCGTTTATCAATACACCAGGAAGGAAAAGAGGCCTGTGGGGAGAGAAAAAGACCAGATGACATTCACTCAGTGATTCTCAAACACATTCACACTATAATTCTCAGTGGCGTCCCTGTGTGTGTGGCGGCGCCCTGGGCGAAACCTTAGGCCCACCCCCTCCCACTTTCCCCCCAAATATTACACCACCAAAAATTTCAAAATTCAATAAAAATATTCTTATCAGAGACTACAAACCAAAAAATTGAATTCCGTAGCATTTCAAATATCAACAATTATAAATATATATATATACATAGATCCATAAATATACCACATAAAATAAGGAAATGTAATATAATAAATTTTAACAAAATAAAAAAATAATGAAAATTAAACTAAGTTATAAGCTACCAAGCATAAAAAAAAAAAAAATATAAAAACATAGAGAAAAATTGTAGTTTATACATACAAATAAATAGAAGGAATACCATTACTATCAGATAAGAATTATAAACAATTGTAAGAAAATGGATAATGTAGAAGGTTCCTCATCCTGACTAGTACCAGAGGGTGTCAAAAAAATATTTCAGAAGTGCCGAATGTACAATGAAATAAGGATATTAGTGTGACTGAATAAATTTGTTGCACAATATCTTACCTTTCATAAGAGGAAGGAAAACCATCGCATTTTTTGGCAAAGTTTTGTTGCGGGCTACAACATTTTGCAAATTGCAATGATGCATGCTATCAATGTTTAAATTATGCAATGCTCGTTGCAAATGGTTTAATTCGACATGTGAAATAGCATATTTCAGGAGCGCACTTTGGCATAAAAGAAACTTCCCCCTTTCTAGAGCCCGACCCACCACGTTGAATGAAAACCGCTTCCGCCGATCAGCAAAGTAAGAAAACTTTGGGGTCTGGTTTCTTGGATGGGTGCCGCCGGGAAACCCCCAATGTTGTTGGCTTTCCAACTTTTTTCATGTATGTATTATTTTTTTTTTTTTTTTTTTTTTTTTTTTTTTTTGGCCCCATACAAAAACCCTACTTTAAATTTTTATATGTTCAAATACCTGCTCGACTTTAAACACTTTGGTCAGGTAAATCCTTCTTAAAAGCCCCCCCTTTCCAAGAAAACGCGGGGAAAAGTTTGGGATTTAATCCATTATACTTATACTTTTATCACTCTGAGTATGTATGTATGTATGTATGTTGTATGTAGGGGGAACAATCATCGGCCCCCTAGTATCCCCCCCCTAGTTTCCCCGGGCCTCTCAGGGGTTTCAAACCCTAGTCACTGCGGCGGCCTCCCAGACTGAGGACGTGCGCGGTTTCGACCCCATGAAGTGTGTACATTTTTTAATTTTAATCTAGATATTAAAAAAAAAAACGTTCTTGAGCTTGTTTATATGTCCCAATACCTGCTCGACTTTTAAACACTTTGGTCAACAAAACGGTCTGTGAAACTGTGGCATTTTCCATCTCTCCCAACGCCAACAGCCCATTCCTCAAGCAAATTTCGGTCCTTAGTTTACTAGAAAGGAAAAAAAAAAAAAAAAAAAAAAAAAAAAAAAAAAAAAAAATCCATGGATCAACAAAAGGGATCAATGTGATCCAAAGGGAAATATGATATCTATTTCCTATATAGTTGGTATTCTTAGGTAATCTCTTGACTTTCAGGGGACAGACATGGGTCATTTTGGAAATTTTGCCTATGATGCCAATGTCTTTTGGGAAACTTTGCGCATAAACAACCCAAAAAATGACGATATATATATATATATTATATTATATATAATAATAATATTATATATTTATATATATATAATAATATATATAATAAAATTATATAACCAAAAAATAAAGTTAAAAATATAATAAATAGCAAAAATTTATGTTTAAGAAATATTAGAAAATATTAGATATGGTTTATTTTTACTTTAATTTCCTATAGGTTGATTTTCTTTGAACAAAATTATGGCCATGGAAAGAAAACCGAAACCCAGAGAGAGAGAGAGAGAGAGGAGAGAGGAGGAGAGAGAAGAGAGAGGAGAGAGGAGAGAGAGAGAGAGAGAGAGAGAGAGAGAGAGAGAGGAGAAAAAAAATAATAAAGATAAGGATAGTTTTTTTGCAAAAAAAATTCATCCCAAAATTTTGATAGTAAGTGTATGTTGATGACATTAACCCTTAAACGGCGTGGATGATGCGCCCGGGGGATGCATATTAAGTATTAGGAATAACCCAAACATTAAAAATCAATAAAAAAATGGATTGAAAAAAGAAAAGAAGAAAAAAAAAAAAAAAATTTTTTAAATTAAGAATTTTTATTTATTACGTCCATATGGAGACGCTCTCCGCGGGTTTAGAGTTCTCCGTTTATCCACCCCATGAAGGAAAAAGGCCTTGGGAGAAAAAAAGACCAGATACATTTTTCTCAGTTATTTCCCCAACACTTATTTACACTATAATTCTCAGTGGCTCCCTGGTTTGTGTGGGGCCCCCGGGGGGAACCTTATCCCCCCCCCCCCCCCTCCCCCCCAATATATTACCACAAAAAAGTCAAAAAATTTAATAATAAAATTTTTTTTATCAAAAATACTAAAAACCAAAAAATTTAAACCGTAGCATTTCAAAAAATGCAAAAAATTTAAATAATATATATATACATAGATCCATAAATAACCACATAAAATAATGAAAAGTTATATTAATAAATTTTTAAAAAAATAAAAAAATAATGAAAAATTAAACTTAATTTAAAGCTACCAAGTAAAAAAAAAAAAAAAAAATAAAAACATTAGAGAAAATTGTAGTTTTTACATACAAATAAAAAAGAGAAAACCAAAATTTCTATAGATAAAAATAAACAAATTGTAAGAAAAGGCTAATGTGAAGGTTCCTCATCCCCTAAGTCTATTCACTTAACGGATTCCTGGGAGCGGCTCGAGCCTGGCAGTTGTAACGACGTCGCTGATTTGGGGATACCTCGGGGAGGGTGGGGATGGGGGGGACTTGCCCCAGCCGCAACCCAAAACCCCTTTCGTTGCCCAGAAAATTTCATATTTCTTGGCTTTATCTCTCTTCACAAAGGGAGCCTATTTTTTTTGCATCAGTAAAACAGGCAGGATTGTTCAACAACAACCGCCATTCTAATCAATAGGGTAAAAATAAAATCATGACTGATATCACAAGAGTAGGGGGGGACTTTTAGGTTTTCATGCATTTAAATGTTGTATCCTACCCCCATATAAACCCAAATACCCGATAAAAAGTTTTGAAAGCTGAGCCTACCATCGTGTTCAAAACATTGCGCATATCATGACATAAAAAAAATCAGTAAGACGGGCACTAATATTAGATAATTAAAAGGGAAAATAAAAGGTTTAAAACATTTTTTTGCTTATTTTGCTTCAACTCGCTCTAACTCCCCAGTTTTGGTCACATTCAATTTTTTAAGAAGTTTCAAATCCTTATACTTTTCCGCTTTCTGGGTAGTAGCACGTACCAATAAGGAAAAAGGTAGGTGGTCAAATGGGTAAAAAAGTTTAAAAATACTACTGCAAAAATGGCACAGTGACGGGTGAGCATTGCTCCCTATATAGGAGACTGTTTTTGGGAAGCTATCAAGGCTCCACCCCTCACGGCAAACCCGTTTGAAACAGTTTAACTTTCTTACCTTTTTACCACCTACCTTTCCTTATTTGGGAATCTACAACCCCCCCCGGAAGCGGAAAAGTATAAAGGGTTTTGAAACAGTTTTTGAAAATTGAATGTGACCAAACAAAGGAGTTAGAGCGAGTTAAACAAAATAAAAAGAAAAAATGTTTATCACTCTTTTACTTTCCCTTTTAATTTTTCTTAAAATTAGGAATCTTTCGTAATTTTTTATGCTATGATACACAATGTATTATGAACCATGGAGGGTCACTTTCATAAAATTATTGGGGAGCTTGGTTATTCGGGTAGGAGTACAAAAATTTTAAGCATGAAAAGTAAAAATCCCCCTACTCTTGTGTAGTCAGTCAGACTTTTTTTTTTTACCCTATGATTTTTGAATGGGTGTGTTTTTTGAAAAATCCTGCCCGATTTTCTGAGCAAAAAAAAGGGCCCATCTTGGTTTTAAAAGATGATTAAAACCAAGAAAAATTTAAAATTTTTCTGAGGCAACGCAAGGGTTTTTGGGGTTTCGGCTAGGCAAGTACCACCACCATCGCCACCCGCCGAGTCTATCAGCCACAGCGACGTCCTTACAAACTTTTCTGGCAGCGAGCAGCTCCCAGCCCAGGAAACCCGGCTTTTTTAATAAAATTTGTACCAAGGGGTTCAAAAAAATTTTTGAAGGCCCCGAAAAGTACAATGAAATTTTGTGTGACGAAAAAATTTGTTTAAAATCTTAAATCTCAAAGAGGAAAGGAAAACCCTACAGCATATTTGGTTTTTGTTTTTTAAAAGGTTTTTCACACACTTTCAAAATTTCAATGTGCATGCATCAATGTTTGAATTATGCAATGCTCGTTGCTAATCGGGTTTAATTTCGACTATGTAAATAGGGATATCTTCAGGAGCGTCACTTTTGGGTATAACCATACACTTCACCTTTCTAGAGCCAACGCCAACCAGTTGAATGCCCGCTTCTCTCCGTCAGCGAAATTAAGCAAGTTGGGTCTGGTTAGTACGGATGGGGACCGCCTGGAAACCAGATTTGTTTTGGGATTCCAACTTTTTCATGTAGGTATCTATTATTTTTTTTTTTTTTTTTTTTTTTTTTTTTTTTCCCCCATACAAAACCCTACATTAAGTTTATATGTCTCTAATACCTGCTCGACTTTAAACACTTTGGTCAGGTCAATCCTTCTTAAAAGCCCCGCTTTCACAGAGATAAGCAGCGAGGGAAAAGTTTGGTGACTTAATCACATTATACTTACTACATGTATGTATGTATGTATGTATGTATGTATGTATGTGGAACAAGTCACTCCGGCCCCTAGTCACTCCGGCCTCTCAGAGGTTCAACCCTAGTCACTGCGGCCTCCCAGAGCTGAGTGTACGTGTCTGCGTGTTCGAGCCCATGAAGTGTGTACATTTTTAATGTTAATCTAGATATTAAAAAAAGAAACGTATGCTTGAGCTTGATGAGTAGATGATGAGCTAAAAAAAAATTTGATAAAAATATAATTCCCATAAAATAAAATATAATAAATAAATATACTTAAAAAAACAATAATAGACGTCTTGTGCAGCGTTGTTTTATGCTTTGTATCTGCAATTATAGACGGTTTACAACTTCGCTACGCAGTTTTTTTTCGGGCGACGACGACAGCGGTACGACACTCGGTAAATAAACACTAGATGGCGACTTGACTGTTGGTAGCCACTTTGTAGATATTTTTGTAATTTGTTCATTTATAGCCATAATATGACACAGATGAAGACACAAAATGACACAGACTCTCCAGATAGCCCCTTCTAACTTTCCTGAAATCATGGATGTAGAAATGTAAGTATGAGCGCCACCACACTCTGTAACATCGAAAAAACGTTGACCTGGCAACTTTAGTGTTATCTATGGTACGTAATAAATTAATGAAGTGAAAGCCTATTACTATGTTCCTTATAGCCAATCTAAAGTATTAGTGTTGGTGTGTGGCAGCATTGCAGAATAAGCAATATCACTTTCCAGTTTCCACCAACATAGCTTCATATTTTATTGGCGGCCGGAGTGACCAGGGTGGTAGGCCGGAGTGACCAGGGTGGGGGCCGGAGTGACTAGGGGCCGGAGTGACTTGTAATCGTATGTATGTATGTACATAATTATGTATGTATGTATGTACATATGTCTCTTTTACACACACACACGCACATAGTGTGTCTTAGATAGGGAGGTGGGGGAGCGGCGACGGTTGAAAAAAGTTCTCTCTCTCTCAATGTGTAATAATAAATAATAATCAAGGCACTGTGCCTTATGCTCTCTATCTATCTATCTATCACACACACGCGCGCGTACACATTCTTTTTTAGATAGGGAGATGGGGGAGCGACGACGGTTGAAAAAGTGTCTGTCTGTCACTCACTCTCTCTCTATGTGTAATAATAAATAATTATCAAGGCACTGTGCCTTATGCTCTCTATCTATCTATCTATCTATCTATCACACACACACGCGCACGTACACATTCTTTTTTACATAGGGAGATGGGGGAGCGACGACGGTTGAAAAAGTGTCTGTCTGTCACACTCTCTCTCTCTCTCTCTCTATGTGTAATAATAAATAATTATCAAGGCACTGTGCCTTATGCTATCTATCTTTCTGTCACACACACACACAGTGTGTACGGGAGTTTGTTCTGCATCTGTGCAGTGAATTTGTACTTTCGTTTGGGCATTTGTCAGGGGCCCGTCGTTAGTGGTGAGAAGGTCACACGGCCAAAAACTGTAAAGGGTAATCCAAACCGACCCGATCAAGGCCAGTTCAAGAGTGGCGCAACGTGAGGCGACGGCGTGGATGCAGGGAGCATCGACTTAATACAGGACTTCTACACGTAAGCGACGTGACCGAATCCAGTTCAAAGCAGCTAGCTGCCACCCAATGGAACATTTGATCTGACTCACTCATATAGTACACTGTTAGTAAAATCTTCACAACAAAATTAATGAAAATCACTGTCGCGTGTTTCCTCTTGAAAAACGTCCATCGTCACGGTATCTTCTTCTTGTGACCTTAGTCGCTTAGTATCGCTTCATAGGTCCTCTTCCACTTTGTCTCCTTCGTTAACAAAACTTGTTAACTCTTCCCATTTTTATTTCACCTGGGAAAGACATTTTGATCAGTTTTCAATCCTTTGATTATCATCCTAATTCATAGTCTATTTCGTGTTCTGATCTCCCAACACTGCGTTAGGAACACTTTAGTGAGGTTTACAATACTTTCAGTTTCCTTTCTGTCCCCATACTATCTACTTCAGCTCCCTTCACACATTCCATAATGGAACCACGATAGCGCCAATAATGCAATCCGCAGCGCCGTCATGGTACTAATTATGGGTCGGTCCATCATGATATTCTTTTATTTATTCACTACACTATTCACGATCTGTGATTAACAACACACGTAAACACCACCCCCACCCACACGTCTGCTTCACGACACTTCGAGAGATCGACTGCGGGACTGACCTCACTCTCTCTCTCTCTCTCTCTCCCCACCAACCCCTACCCACGGCGGACCCACCCAAAATACTATTAATAATTATTATTATTATTAATGTATAATAATAATTATTATTAATAAAACAATAACAATAATAATAGTAATAATGATCATAATAATGAGAGAGAGAGAGAGAAAGAGAAAGAGAAAGAGAAAGAGAGAGAGAGAGAGAGAGAGAGAGAGAGAGAGAGAGAGAGAGAGTCTTGATAAGGCCTGTCGCGGACAGGACAGACAGACTTTCACACTTATTCTCCAAGAGGATAAGGGCTAAAATAAATGTTGCCGCACCATCTCACGGTCACACACACAGTGTCTTATAAGATAGGGAGGTGGGGGAGCGGCGACGGTTGAAAAAAGTTACTCCCCCCCCTCCCCCCCAAACACCATTATTATAAGGGATGACATTAACACTTAAACGGCGTTGGATGATGCGACCGTGGGACGCATATTAAGTATATAGGAATAAGCCCAAACATACAAAAATCAATGAAAATCTATTGAAAGAAAGAAAAGAAAAAAATGAAAAATTCCTTCAATCCCAGTCACCTTACTTATCTCCTTGACCTGAGGAGGCTGAGGGATTATCCCCATGCCACGTCCACACCCAGGCAGCTGGGGCAGTAATTCTACCTAGCTAATGCAGTCACACGGTGGTGTTAATTAATGGGGTCAAATCTCGCTCACTCTCATTTCCCTATCCGCCCATCCACGCACGCCACGCTCTCACTCAATCATTCACCTACCCGCCCATCCACCCACGCCCTCACTCTCTTACTCACTAACCGATCCACGCCCTCACTCATTTCTGCAACACCCCTCCAACCCACTCACTCCCTCACTCCCTCTTGAATTAACCCACCAACACTACTCACTCAATCACTTATTCACGAATCCATCCCCGCCTTCACTCACCCACCCACCCACGCCCTCACCTACTCACTCACTCACCATGAACGAGGTTGAAGTGAAGTGATTATATATATATATATATATATATATATATATATATATATATATATATATATATATATATATATATATATATATATATATATATATAATTTTATATAAAATCTATAATATAATCTATTAGTATAAAATAGATTTTAAAATAAAAATCGAACTTTCGTACCGTACTGAACTAGAACAAACATATCGGACCGTACTTTTAGCCCTTAAATTACCGTACCGTACCGTAACAAACTACATGCCCTGGGTCTGAGTGACTGACTAACGGACGAAATGTCCTCCCCCCCTCCCCTTCTCTCTCTCTCTCTCTCTCTCTCTCTCTCTCTCTCTCTCTCTCTCTCTCTCTCTCTCTCTCTCATTATCATCATTATTACTATTATTTTTGTTATTATTATTGTTTTATTAATAATAATTAGCAGTCGTAGTAGAATTCCTATCAAAAGCAGTTTGGGTGGCTGGGTAGGGTTTGGTGAGAGGGAGGGAGGGAGGCTTGATAAGGCCTGCCTCAGAATTCACACTTAATTCTCCAAGGGATACATTTTGTCGACAACCATCTATCTCACTTGTCACTACTCACACACACACACACACACACACACACACACACACACACACACACACACTAATGGTTACTCAATATACAATTTAAATTCGTTTCATTATAATTAGTCATTCATAAACAATCAATGATCTGAAAACTACCATTCAAATATATTTGTGTATTTTTTTTTTTATCTCTACCAAAGAAAAAACTTTTTTGGGTTTTATATGATTAACTTAAATGATGGAGATACCAGTCTGACTTACCCCCTCCCCCACCACCCCGTCCCACCCTTCAACGTGACGCCTAACCGAAATTTTAACCGACAAACAAACACAAGTGTGTGTGTGTGTGCGTGCGTGTGTGTGTGTGTGTGTGTCTCCGTCACCACGTGGCTGGCTCTCTCTCTCTCTCTCTCTCTCCCTCCAACCCCTATCCATCCCACCAACCCCTACCCACACAAACTACTATTGATAAGAGGGATAGGGGGGGAAAATTGAAATGGGGGCGCCAATATATATATATATATACTAGCCGCAAAGCCGCCCTCCGGGCGGACTTTTTGGCTAGCTCCTGCGGAGGGCTATTGGTGGTGGGCCTTCGGCCCACCACTTGTGTTTGGTGGGCCTTCGGCCCACCAAACACGGACTCTCCAGATAGCCCTTTCTAACTTTCCTGAAATCATGGATGTAGAAATGTATGTATTCCCCCCACCCATTCACTCACCCATTACCCATCGCCCCCCACCCATTCACTCACCCATTACCCATCACCCCCCACCCATTCACTCACCCATTACCCATCACCACACACCCATTCACTCACCCATTACCCATCACCCCCCACCTATTCCCTCACCCATCACCCATCACCCCCCACCCATTCACTCACCCATCACCCCACACCCATTACCCATCACCCCACCCTTTCACTCACCCATTACCCATCACCCTACATCAAGGTTTCCTCAATTCTCGCAACCCACTTTTTTTTCACAATTATCGCTAATAGGCTGCTAAAAAAAAAAAAAAAAAAGTGATCGGATCATCTCATAATTGGGCTTAAAACCTTCCCCTGGTCAACCCGGTTCCAAAAATGTGCCATATGAGGTGATTGCGCCACGGGGGGCGGAACCTATACCAGACACACACACACACACACACAGACAGACAGACAGACAGAAACACTTTCCCTTATATTTACCATTACCCATCACCCCCCACCTATTCCCTCACCCATCACCCATCACCCCCCACCCATTCACTCACCCATCACCCCACACCCATTACCCATCACCCCACCCATTCACTCACCATTACCCATCACCCTACATCAAGGTTTCCTCAATTAGAGAGAACTGCAACTCGAGAAATGCCAGTGGTCGCTGGCAGTTTTAACTCAAAGGTTGGTCTACTGTGTTTTGGCTCCGCGACTAATATTTTTCATAAATTAATTTCGCGATAAATATTGATGCACCGCATCTGAATACCAAAAAATATAGTTCTTCTGTTGTTCTACTAATTATATGGATGACATGCATTACGATGGAACGTTCTATAATAGCAATTTAATGCAAATTACTCGCCTCGAGTAGCAAAGCTTAATATATTTTTTACATGTATATTGTGGCATGTAAAATTTGGGCGATGTTCACACTGTTTTCTAAGACAGTACTGCTGCGTCTGGCAAACGCTTGTCAAAATACAATAAGCAATGCCTTGGAAAAACGAAGAATAAAGAATGCCGAAATCGGCTTGTTGCTGCGACAATGTAGGTTATAATTGTGGAGGCGACACGCCGCGGCGGGGAGTGGTGGGCGGGGAGATTGTGGCGGGGAGATTGAATCAAAACATTGCCACTTCACGCGTCGACTCATTGCACTTCTAGGCTTTCTATCTGATTGATACACAATAATAACAGGAAAATATGACTGCCTAGGTATAGATAACTTCTAAACATTCGTTATTGACTATATAATATCATAGAGTAGCATTTACCTCGCCTCCTCAACTATAACCTCCTTGGTTATTTGGTTATATACAATGTTTTACAGAATCAGGCTTCTATACAATATACATATAGAAGAAAATCGTTCTTAATATTATACTTGTGTGTTTTAAGTACAGTGGAATAAGCCCATATTTTTCTTTCAAGTTGACCAACTTTTCACCAAATTGTGAGTTAAAACTACCAGCGACCACTGGCATTTCGGAGTTGCAGTTCTCTCTAATTAGAGAGAACTGCAACTCCGAAATGCCAGTGGTCGCTGGCATTATTATTATTATGGAGTATTAGGATTCATTACCAGAAGTGTTAAAAGTAGAAGTGCGGAAGTTATTTTAAAGCTTTATCTGGCTCTTGTCAGGCCTCACCTAGACTATGCAGTTCAGTTTTGGTCTCCATATTACAGGATGGATATAGTGTTGTTAGAAAAAGTGCAGAGAAGGATGACCAAAATTATACAAGGGATGCGTAACTTTAGTTATGAGAGGAGATTGAAGTTATTAAAGTTACACTCACTCGAGAGACGCAGAGTAAGGGGCGATCTGATAGAAGTTTTTAAGTGGATAAAGGGATTTAATAAAGGAGAGGTAGGAAAAGTTCTTACGGCTTTTAACCAGGGTAGAACAAGAAGTAACGGATTCAAGCTGGAAAAGCGTAGATTTAGAAAGGAAATAGGGAAAAACTGGTTCACAAATAGGGTGGTGAATGAATGGAATGGTCTCAGTAGACAGGTAGTTAGTGCTGAGTCATTGGGGAGCTTTAAAGGGGAGCTGGATAGGTTCATGGATGGGGATGAAAGGTGGATGTAGGTAGTGTTAGGTGACAGGAACTACCACGTGTAGGCCTCGCGGCCTGTTGTAGCTTCCTTATTTTCTTATGTTCTTATGTTTTCTCTCTCTCTCTCTCTCTCTCTCTCTCTCTCTCTCTCTCTCTCTCTCTCTCTCTCCTCTCGCATTCCTCCTTCCCCTGGGATGTTGTTAATCCCACGGGGGGTCATCTCTCCCTCCCTCGCCATCTCTCTCTCTCTCTCTCTCTCTCTCTCTCTCTCTCTCTCTCTCTCTCTCCATTCCTTCCTTCCTTCCTTCCCTCTCTTCCCTTCCTTCCTTCCTTTCTTCCTTCTATCCTTCCTTCTATCCTTCCTTCCTTCCATCCCTCTCTTCCTTCCTTCCTTCCTTCCTTATTTCCTTCCTTCCTTCTTCTTTTTCTGCTTCCTTTCTTCCTTCCATCCCTCTCTTCCTTCCTTCCTTCCTCTTCTACCATCCATTCCCTCCTTCCTTCCATCCCTCCCTCTCTTCCTTCCTTCCTTCCTTCCTTCCTTCCTTTCCTTCCATCCCTTCCTTCCATCCCTCTCTCCCTTCCTTCCTTCCCTCGCTTCCTTCCTTCCTTCCTCCCTTCCTTTTTTCCTTCCTACCTTCCTTCCTTCCTTCTCTCCCTTACTTCCTTCCTTCCTTCCTTCCATTCCTTCCTTCCTTCTTTTCCTTCCTTCCTTCCATACAAAATTGTCTCTCCCTCCTCGATAAAAACCAATATTTCACACACACACACACACACACACACACACACACACACACAGGGAGGGAGCTGTTAAACTGTCATTAGTGTAATTGCGAGACTTAAAACTATAATTACTACTGACTCAGGGGACTATGAAGCCGGAAGGTGTGAAACAGGTGTGGGAAGAGGAGACTGAGCGAACATTTGTAGACAAGGAAAAAAATTGAGAAATTGATGGGCTTGCCTCGCCCCAAGTGTTCGCGAATTATGTGGACTGACTGTACAGTCTAAGACAAAAGTCGTGTCCCGGTTTTGTGCGAATATGAAATATAACTCTTGAAACATTATGAAAACCCTAACGCAGTTACATGCTCGTGGTTGGCAAGCCTGAATCCCTTAAGCTACTGTTCAGATAAGGGTTCAAAGCTTCATATCTGCCGCCAATGCGACAATGTCTAAAACAATCCAAGGGTATTTCAAAGGTTCAATAGATTTACTGCGTTAAGGTTTCATATTATTCGATGTGGAATGCGAGGTATATTCGGCCCAGCAATGATCGCCAGGACATTTCATCTTTACACCTGAGCCTTGTATCCCTTTAACCACTTAAAAACTTTTAATCAGATTGGCCCTTACTCTACGCCTCTCGAGTGAGTGTAAATTTAATAGCCTCAATCTCTTCTCATAACTATAGTTACGCATCCCCTGTATCATTTTGGTCATCATTCTCTGCCCTGTTTCTAACAAGGCAATATCTATCCTGTAACATGGAGACCAAAACTGAACCACATAGTCTAGATGAGGTCTGACTAGAGCCAAATAAAGGTTTATTATAGTGGTTCTGAAGCTTTTCAGAGGCGCCGAACCCTAACGAAAACGTCCGCACACAAGCTGAGCCCTCAAATATGGGAGGGAAAATATTTTCTGGAAAAATGACTTCAAAATTCAATAATATATTTGGATAATAATAAGAACAAATTCCATTTTAATCTATACAAAAAATGAAAGAAAAATTGCGTCAAAATTCAGGAGTATATTTGGATAATAATATGAAAGGAAGGACTCTGAAGCAGTGGCGTATATAGGTCCTTAAAAAGAAAGGGGAATACGGGGGTGAATCCAGGATTGTTATAAAGGGGGGGAGGGGTTCGAGCGAAGCGAGCCTCAACACCTGAGGGAGTTTACAATAATAGCAAAATTGCAATTTGTTTCGGAGGGCCTCAGCCGAACCCCTGAGACTGGCTCACCGAACCCAGGATCAACCACTGCTTTATAATTACCTCAGCACTTCTACTTTTAACACTCCTGGTAATGAATCCTAAAACAATTACTCGTGAGGATACGAACTATTATGACGTATGAGTTGTGGTGAGATCGAAGCACTTATGGCAGTGCTACCAACCGTTCGTATGACATACGGCAGACAGCACCGAAAGGATAGCCATTTACCAGATGTCTTAACCAAAATTCAGGACACGACTTTTGTCTTAGACTGTACATATGTTTATCCCCACATTTTTGTTTAATGCAGGCACCTTTACTGCTAATAATTTCCATGTTAAAGATATATATAGGACGGGTCACGCCCATGCCACGTCATCTGCCACAGCTGCCAGATGGCAGCGCTCACAGAAAATAGGAATAAAAATTTGGGCTCACCCCTCTCGAACTAAATTGGCTCCCCCCTCTGTTTATATTATTCTCTTACTGTCCTTCTTTATAGGGACTGGCAACTAAGGGGGGCCTTTGTGCTACTCATTTTTGTTGTGCCCTTGGCCGTCCTTTGTGTTTGTAATATAAAAAAAATGAAAAAAAATGGAGGGGGCAAAAAGTTTCGACCCCTGAACCCCTTTGGGTGGCTTTTTTCCTATCCAGGGGGTCCCGGAACTGACAATACTACTAACGCCACTAATAATAATGAACCAATCTTTATGATCTTGGTATTATTTCGGGGGTTTTTCTGATGATGACAAATCCTTTTATGAGATTTCGAACTGACCGGAAGTGAATATCAATTTCCGGCGGAGGCATGACTCAACGGGGTCTGAACGGGGTCCGATCAAAAAATTTGTCACGATGTTAACAACCTTGTCATTTAATATCTTTTTTTTCAGGGTTTTCAGGTACAGGAAACTGAATGGATCTGTTGTTTTTGTCACCAGACCACTCAATTTAGAGATAAGGCATGTTGAATCCTCGGGAAACTTTAAAAGGACATTTATATTTCACCTTTTGGTTTCAGGTGTGACGTATAGACTGGCTAAAGTCAAGACCCTTGAGCAGCCATGTCTACGAAAGCTGCTTGTATCATCTGTCATGAGGGTGCACTGGACTCGCACCTTGTCAGCAATCCTGCAATGCTCAAAGAGCTTCTGGACTGTTGCAAAGAGAGGGGGGGCCCTTAGGTCAAATGATTTGCAGATCTTTAAACCGATCGCCTAAAAAATTTGAGTGAAACTGATCGACCTTCAGCTTACTATCATTGAGTGTCTAAAACCGATTTTTTAACAAGACAAAAATTGACAGACTGAGAGCTAAGAGAACAGATTTCAACAGCCCTGGTTGCTCTAGGCGAGGACCCGGACGTCCCATCCGCTGAAGTAGGCTCCTGCCCTAAACGCAAAAAAACTACCCAGAAAGCCATAGCTGCATGTTTGCATCATGCAGATTTTGTTCTGATGATGGTTCTGAACCTCTGCACCGTGTCTTCTCAGACAATATGGGTCACACTTTCCTGCAAATTAAACTGGAAACTCGAGATGTCATGTTAGGACTTGTGTGTCTGATTGGAGGAAGTAGGAGATGCAGCCGCTCTCGAGAATACTACCACCGCAATTGCTTGCAGTATGCGAAGCGCACCTGCACAAAAGTAAAATTCGATGACTGAAGGTTTTTTCCGTTCCCTGTGTGATGAAGAGTTCCTCCTCATTGTCGAACACCCTAGTTGGTGATGATGTGTCCGTGACTTTTGGCTGAGCTAAACGTGAATACCTGTCATTTTGAAGAGATACCCAGTAGAAGTCAGTAGCACAAGAAACTACAGCAAGCACCTGAAAGGCCAAATTTAACTGAACCCCTTTTCGAACGTCCGCTCATAAAATCAGTTTCGACAAATGAGCCTGACAAAATTGTTCTTCAAACAGCTGTGAGCAAGGCAATGAAGTATCAGTCTTCCTTGCAATAGTGGTGAGCTCATCGGAACTTAAAGAACATAGCTGACATATTGCGAGACGAGATGCTACATCACAGCGATTGGTCGTTCAAAAGCAGCTTTGATGATTTCGTGAATCCTCCACTACTTCAGTTCTTCGTCAGTCGCCTTCTCTTTGGCCCACATGTTTTGAAAAGGGTCGAAGATGCTCAAAAAGGAAGTGGAAAAAACCACTAATGTTGTATCCCAGTTCCTCTTTTCAGAACACCCGAAGTGATCGCCAGGTGCTGCATCGCCATGGTGATCGCCAGTGATCAACCCGTGCTGCATTAATGCCGCATATCACGCGCACAAATTATATAGCAATGCGTGACAGGTCCTACGTGACCAGCTGTCCTATTCTTCCCTCCAATTGATCAAAGTGGCGGGAGTCTAGAAAAGGGAGTTACTTTTCCGGTGGGGTGTCCTACCTACCTGCCCTCGAGCTGTGCTTGAACTGACGAAGTGTTCATGTAAAGCTGGATGTAAGGAAGGTGTAGTTGTTGTAAGAATGGCCTTCCGTGCACTCCACGGGTGCAAATGCTATGGCGGTGTTTTGCTCAAATTCCACCAAAAATGCCGGAAAACGTCAACGACGATGAAGATGATGTTGAGTGTTAACCAAAGACATGTGGCATTTGGGACATTTTAGCATAGCAAATTCTTGTTGTTATAGCTTTTCTGAATTTTTTTAGGTAGTTTTGTTTGTAATAGTTTTTTGTTCTAGTTGTTGTTCTAGATGATTGTTATTCGATTTATATATCTTATCATCTACGTTGTAGTGTGGACTACAGTTTTGGCGATATAGCTGTATTCTTTTATCTGGTCAGTTATCATGGTTATGTGCGTCACATAAACCGTTTTGTTGTTCTTGTTTCGAATATTTGCAGTATAGGAGTGATGTGAAACAATATGTATCTCTTGTCAACACTAGTTAACATTTTTGCTTTTATATTGTGCAATATTGGCAGGCTAGCTGTATTATTGTTCTGGTCATTTGTGTTTGTGACAGTGTTTTGTTGTTCTAGGTACTTTTTTGTCACCAGAAATATATGTACAGTATATGAGCGCTATGCTCTCTTTTCATGAAACAATTGAAAAACTCACAATAAATATAGTGTTTTCATTGAGTAGGTAACATCTGAATGATGTTAGTAAATACTTTGAACATATGATGCAATCTCTGTCCTTCATTTCTAAATCATATCAATTATCGAACAGTGAGTTGGGAGTGAATAATAATTATTGATGCTTTGAAAAAAGGCAAATACCTCATGACATTCATTATCTCTAAAATGAGTGGTCTGGTGACAAAAACAACTGCTCCATTCAGCTTCCTGTACCTGAAAACCCTGAAAAAGAGGTATTACATGACAAGGTTATTAACATCGTGACAAATTTTTTTTATCGGATATTTTTATGTTGACGTCATGCCTCTGCCGGAAATGGATGATATTCACTTCCGGTCAGCTCGAAAGTCTCATAAATGGATTTGCCATCATCAAACCCCTGAAATAATACCAAATCATAAAGATGGTTCATTATTAGTGGGGTTAGTAGTATTGTCAGTTCCGGGACCCCTGGATAGAAAACGCCCCCCAAAGGTGGTTCCAGGGGTCGATAAATTTGGCCCCCTCCATTTCCCCATAGTATAACCTCAAGTCAACAAAAAAAACAATAAAATCAATTTTGACACTCAAATCCTACGGGAGCTTTTTGTGTGACTAGCCATACTGCACTATTTCCATCGCCCCCCCCCGCTCGGCTACGACAAATTACACTCTTACCAAACGGTAAGTATATGTTAGTAAGATCTATAAAGCTAATAAAGGAAGGAAGGAAGGAAGGAAGGAAGGAAAGAAGGTAATGAAGGAAGGAAGGAAGGAAGGAAGGAGGGAGGTAAGGAAGGATCAGATAAGATTTTCATCCTATCTAGACACTTTGCAAGTACCAACTACAAGGTTATTGACTATACAAAGCGCCGCCACGTCAGCACGAACTAGGCGGACTCGAACCGCTGACCGAATGCACAGGGACGCTGCACATTGCGAACTCACGTCTCTACCAACCTTGCCACCCGACGGGTATGGGGAAGGAAGGAAGAAGGAAGGAAGGTAGGTTAGGTAGAAAAAGGGAAAGGGAAAGGGAAAAAAGGAAGGAAGGAAAGGGAAAGGAGGGAAAGAAGGGAAGGAAGGAAGGAAGAAAAGGAGGAGAGACGAGAGGAAGGAACGCCAGGCATGGGATGGAAGAAGGGAAGGAAGGAAGGAAGGAAGGAAAGGGAAAGGGGAGACGAGAGGAAGGAACAGCCAGGCATGGGATAGGAAGAAGAAAGGTAAAATTAAATACAAACAAAAAGGACAAGAAATATATCAAGACAATTACATTTTTTTGTTTAATGAAGAAACAGAAAAAATCAAACGAAGCGAAACATTTAGGATGAAAAAGAATCAAACAGTCAAAAATAATAGTGGAAATAATGCAGAATCCGTTTGTTTAAGTGGCTGTGGATGGATGAGGCAAAGTGGATGAGGCTGGCAATCCACGGGACGAGTGGATGAGGTGGAAGAGATGGCGAGGTTTAGGGGAAATGAGGGAAAGGAAGGGTGGATGGAAGGGAACGAGGGAGTAAAAGAGAAAGAGGATAACCGTATAGATCCAATTGTCGAGAGAGAAGAGAGAGAAGAGAGAGAGAGAGAGAGAGAGAGAGAGAGAGAGAGAGAGAGAAAAGAGAGAGAGAGAGAAAAGAGAAGATAAGATAAGATTTTCATCCTATCTAACACTTTGCAAGTACCAACTACAAGGTTATTGACTATACAAAACACCCCACGTCAGCACGAACTAGGCGGACTCGAACCGCTGACCGAATGCGCGGGACTCTGCACATTGCGAACTCACGTCTCTACCAACCTTGCCACCCTAACGGGCTGAGAGGAGGGGAGAGACAGAGAGAGAGAGAGAGAGAGAGAGGAGAGAGAGGAGAGAGAGAGAGAGAAGAGAGAGAGAGAGAGAGAGAGAGAGAGAGCACTGCCCTGTGGACGCTGGCAAGATCGGGTGTTCCTCTGATGTTTTGACCGTCCACCACGACTCTTGAGAAATCTGTCCCGCAGTAGTCTTGCCCGTAGGAGCAGCAGATGTCCGCGGGCACCCAAAAATGTTCAGTTTGGTGATGAGGCCGTGATGCCACACCCTGTGTCAAAAGCTCCCGCAATGTCAAGGGGAATGACGTATGTGTCCTTTCCCTTTATCAAGACACTTATGCCATGTGGTGGACAGATGGATCAAAAGGTCTGCCGATGACCTGTTTGGTCGGAAACCAAATTGCTTGATGTTAAGGAGGTGGTGTGATGTGAAGAAAGACGATATCTTGTCGGCAATTATAGCTTTTCCCGCGTCTTGCCAAACTGATAGAAGGGAGATGGATCTATAGTTCTTGGGGTCAGTTATTTTGCCTTTCTTATGTATTGTCACCCCTCTAACACCCTTCCACAGGGTGGGCCACCTTCCAGTAGTGGGTTGGATTGATTTTAGTTTTAAGGCGCCGCAAATGCGGGTTATTGACGCCTGCCTACAGAAGGGACATGTAAAGTAAACCCAAAAAACAAATTTAAGATAGAATAAAAATATTTAAAAAAACGAAATACATAAAAGAAATAGAGTACATTAAAACAATAATAAGTTTAATATTAAAAACATCATAGCTTTTTGAGAAGGCCAGCCCTTTTCAATAAATGTATGGCTTCGTGTCCCGGGGGAGAAACACCTCTCTCCCAATGCCAGGGAGACGGAAGCACCGTCCACCCCGCAACGGGGCAAAAATTGAGAGCCCCGACGGTAAGCAGTCCCCGTAAGGGCCC
>JACEEZ010019267.1:0-28427 GCA_016584305.1 Chionoecetes opilio | reverse complement strand
AAATAATTTACCCAAAAAGGAAATAATGCTCATATCCAAATGAGGTTGGTGAAAAACAATCATTAGTTCTTACTAAAACCCTAAAATTTTCATAAAGTTTTAAACGTGCAAATTTTTTTGGACCGTTATCATTAAATATATATTATTGTAGCTAATTATAAATGATTTGAACAGAAAACCCAGGGATTAATATCTCAAAAAAGATGGTTTTTATGTCTTGTAGTATTCAGTTCCGGGACCCCTGAAAAAAAACGAAAAGGGGGTTTTCAGGGTGAAAATTTTTTTGGCCCCCTCCATTTCCCAATAGTATAAACCTTTCAATCAAACTAAAAAAACAAACATTAATTCAATTTTGCCCAAATTAGGGAGCTTTTTTTGTGACTACCCCAACGCCCCCCAAATTTCCATGGGGCCCCCCCCCCTGGTACCCAATTAAAAAAAAACTTCAATTTAACCAAACCTAAGTTTTTTGTAAGAACTATAAGCCCCCCCGGAAGAAGAAAAAAAAAGGAAATAAGAATGAAGAAGGGAAAAAAAGGAAAAGGAAGGAAGGAAGGAAAGGAAGGAAAAGAAGGTAAGAAAAATAAGGAAGAAGGGGAAAACAAAGGAAGGAAAACGGAAGGGAAGGAAAGGGATCAAGGGAAGGAAAAAAGTTTTCACATTGGAAACCCACTTTCCAACTTCCAACTACGGGTTTATGGGTAAAAAAGGGAAGGTAGAGAGTAGGGGATAGAAGGAAAAAGACAGAGGAAAGGAATGGGAATGAAAGGAGGGAGGAAGGGAAAGGGAAGGAAGGAAGAAGGAAGGTAGGAAGGAGGGGGGAAAAGGGAAGGGAAAAAGGAAGGAAGGAAAAAAGGGAAAGGAAGGAAGGAAGGAAGGAAAAGGGGGAAAGGGAAAGGAAAGGGAAGGAGGGGGAAGAAGGAAGGAAGGAAGGAGGGAAAGAAGGGAAAGAAGGGAAGGAAGGAAGGAAGGAAGGAAGGAAGGAAGGAAGAAGGGAAAGAAGGGAAAGGGAAAGGGAAGTGGAGGAGGAAAGGAAGGAAGGAAGGAAGGAGGAAAGAAGGGAAGGAAGGAAGGAAGGAAGGAAGGAAGGAGAGACGAGAGGAAGGAACAGCCAGGCATGGGATAGGAAGAAGAAAAGGAAAAATTTAAAATAAAAACCAAAAGGACAAGAAATATATCAAGACAATTATTTTTTTCGTTTAAATGAAGAACAGAAAAATCAAACGAAGGCAAACAATTTAGGATGAAAAAGATAAAACAGTCAAAAAATAATAAGTGAAAATAATGCAGAATCCGTTTGTTTAAGTGGCTGTGGATGGATGAGGCAAAGTGGATGAGGCTGGGCATCCAAAGGGGGACGAGTGGATGAGGTGGAAGAGATGGCGAGGTTTAGGTGAAAGAGGGAAAGGAAGGGTGGATGGAAGGGAACGAGGCAGAAAAAGAGGGAAAAGGATAAAACCCTATAGATCCAATTGTCGGGAAAAGAGAGGAGAGAGAGAGGAGAGAGAGAGAAGGGGAGAAGGGGGAGAGGGGAAGAAGAGAGAGAGGGGAGAGAGGAGAGAGGGGAGAGAGAGGGGAGATAAGATAAGAAGAGAATATCAGAACTTTAAGAGAAATAAAGGAGAAAAAGAAGCAGGAGAGCAGAAAGAGGGGACGAACGTGAGAAGGGAGGGAAGGGGAAATGCAAGAGTTTAAATGAGAGGGAGGGGAAGAGAGGGGAGAGGAGGAGAGAGAGAGAGAGAGAGAGAGAGAGAAGAGAGAGGAGAGGAGAGAGAGAGAGAGAGAGGAGAGAGAGAGAGAGGGAAGAGAGAGAGGGGAGAAGAGAGAGAGAGGAGAGAGATGGGGGGAGGGAAAGATGGGGGAGGAACGGGGAAGGGACATGAGAAATGCCCCGTCCCGGGAAAAGTGTCCCATGAGTGAGCCCCCAGATTGCGGCCCCATGTTTCAGTTGGGCAGAGAGCCGGCGGGCCACCAACTTCGTGGTGATAATGCCCCCGGGAATGTCCCCAAGGGGCAATGACGTATGTGTCCTTTCCTTGATCAAGACACTTATGCCATGTGGTGGACAGATGGATCAATAGGTCCCGCCGATGACCTGTTTGGTCGGAAGCCAAAATTGGGTTGATGTTAAGAAGGTGGTGTGATGTGAAGAAAGACGATATCTTGTCGGCAATTATAGCTTCCAGCGTCTTGCCAAGAACTGATAGAAGGAGATGAGTCCCATAGTTCTTGGGTCAGTTATTTTGCCTTCTATGTATTGTCACCCTCTAACACCCTTCCACAGGGTGGGCCCTTCCCGTAGTGAGGCAGTGCTGAAAAATCTGGCAAGGGGGGTTGCTAGCTGAGGGCGCAGCGCTTGAGGGTATGAAGTGAAGGTGATGTTGTCTGGGCCCAAGGCCATCTTTGTGTCAACCTTAAATAAATGTCGGCGAACTTCCTCACTAGTTTAGTGAGGTTAGACAGGCTGGCATTGGTGAGGATGGGGACAGCTGGAATGTATCTCTCGGGATCAGGTAAATGTCATTTTGTTGGAAAAAATGTCGCGGTACCTCGTCCTTGTCCTTGTTCTTGGTGGCCACTGTGCTGTCAGACTTGAAATAGCGGAGGAATGGTGTCGTCTGGTGTCAGAACCTTTGTTGCTTGTTTAAAGTTGGTCCACCAGGACTTGTTTACCTCACGGCCGTACCACTCAAGCACGGTCTCTTGCAGCGTCGTTGAGCCCATTGTTGGATTTCTTCATGCTGCAACAACGTGTCTGTAGCGGCTCCTTGTTAGGGTGGGTATGGATGGCGTGAAGTAGAGCCGCCAGGCACGCTTTTTTTTCATCGCAGTACATCCCCTAAAACATTTGGTAGCCAACCAATGCTTATCAAGGGGCTTGGGCAGTGTAAGTCTGGCTTGGCACATTTTCTTCTAAGTTCAAAGCAGATAAGTGGGTGAATGTGTGTACCTGTGTATCCCCATCATTGAGTGAATGGTGCTCCAGGGCCGTTTGTTGCAGCGCGTCACATAGACCATCCCAGTCTGCTCTGCCACAGCCAGTTGGTGAGTGGACGGAGGGCATCTCCCTCTGACTGCAACCTGCAGTGCACTTAGGATCGCCATGTGATCCTACAGCACCGAGGGGTGCAGGGACCGACACTGTCTGGGATTGTTAAGGGACCGACGTCCCTGCCCCCCTTGGTGAGGCCAAAATTCGAGAAATTTACCAAATTCTGACAACACCGGCACCGGATTTCCACACCTTCCGGACATAGTCTATCGACTGGGTAAGTGTAAATTTTGCCATCCGATATCCCTAAAGTGCCTCAAAAATGGCCTTATTTCAAACTAATGGCGGTCGATTTCGGCCCTAACTTGGCGTAGTAGGTGACCCCTGAATTGACCACCATATGCGAAAGAATGCGTAAATTGCTTTAATTTTGCAAATGAAATAAATGAAAAATTAATTCAAAAAAAAAAAAAAAAAAAAAAAAAATTTCAATGAAAAAATTTACAGCAGCAACATGTAATCTGTAAACTAAGTTTGAATAAATATGTGTTTCGGGACTTTGATAGCGTTCTTCTGAAAACACTAGTTTTTTTGCACATTATGCTATAAAGACCAACTATTCGGTCCTAGACACACGAGATGCATATCACTGGAAAGAGCTTGATTATCGCTACACTGCCAGGGATTAGATTTTCTATTTCCATTTCATTCATCTACAATTTAGTCTATGAAAAAATATTTACCCCAAAATAGTCATTGCAAATTTTGCACGGCCTAATTCGACTAATTAGAACACATATAAAAATGTTGCCTCTGGTTCTTGTATAGAAAATCAAGCCCTTTCCACTGATATGCATATCGTTGTCTATAGGATCAATACTGTAGTCCTGTTTTAGGTTTCAAGGAAGTTTTGTTTTTCATTTTCGCACTAATTTAGCTCTAACGCGGTAAATACTTGGCCAATTCTAATGAATTTCTTCTTGGTACTACAGTGTAGGGTACCCTATAACTGTGTGCAATTTCAATTGAATCAGATAATAAATCGGAATTACTATCGGCAACCCTGTCGGTCCCCCCCTTAAGGCATATATAAGATAAAACGTAATAATGTTAGGAATCTATGGGTGGGTGGCTACTCAGTGTGCCCGGCTTCCCTAGTTACTGCGAGATCAGCAAGATAGAAGCCGCAAGTTAGATAGAGAGATGTACGTAGCCTATTTATACATTTCTTATAATAAATTGGTAATGTGGAAATTATCCACCAATCACTCTCTTAATTAATAATTGGGTAGAGTGGTGGGGGGGGGCTGGTTTTTTTTTGTTCCTCCCACCCACTTGTGAGGGAGGTATTGTCCGCGTCATCAAAGGGGAAGAGTAGGGATGTATATATATATTCTAATGGTAATGGGTTAATTAAGGTAATTTAAGATAAATGATAAGTATCTGGGATAATATAAATGAACATCCGTGGTTATTAAGCATTTGCACTTTATATTTGCACCTTAATTTGGAGGCGACTGGCTATTGGGTCGTCGTTATAATATTGCTCCTACCCTGCGTTAACGTGGGCAGGTATTGGTAGGGTGCCCGCCGCCACCGAAACTATTTGCCCGTGTAGGAAGGATTTGTGCGGCTGTCGGCGCGCTGGCTTAGAGAACCAGTTTTTCATTCCATCCCTCAACGCGATTTAACATCTCTTCTCTGCTTATAAAGAGAACTGTACATACTTCATTTTGTACACATATAACTTGTGAAAACAAATTAGGACGTGTTAAAATACGACACACTGATTACATCCGACGCGTCAAATACCTGGTGTGAAATCTCCCTGACGCCCTCATATCAAACACAAAACCGCTTCCGCCCTCCGCCTCCGCCTTCACCGGCGGCCTTGATCAACGCGCGACCACTTAGATAACAAGACTTGCAGTATTGATTATAGCCTGACACCAATTCAAACCCTACTATCCACCGATAAATGTATCCTAGTTGTTGACTATTTTGGAGTATGTGTCTCGTGGATGAGATAGAACGATGGTTATTGTGTGTATAGGTTAAGGGAACCCTCAAATAAATATAATGTTTGTGACATCCAAAATTTCCCGATTGGTGCCCCCGAGTTGAACTAATATGATGTTCATGTGTGACCTCTGAAGTGGTGCAGTTGTGAGGCGTAATTATGAGCCTATAACAACAGGTGGTTATGAGAGCGGAGGCGAAGTGTTTCGCGGCGTCAGGAACAGCTCGAGCCTGGGAACTACCTTGCGCCAAGTAGTAATACCACATCCGAGTTTACGTCGTACTATGTTAGTTGTAGTATTCGTGGTTGTTGGTTATAGGCCTGGTTTATGCGCCTTGACAGTCCAACCTAAAGGCACTACCTTTCCCTGTATATACTTAATTATCAACTAAGCAATATTTTTTATTATAGTAATCTGGCATTATAATATAATTTTATTTGACTTAGTTATTACTAATCATGGAAAAATTAGCTAGCAGTTCACTTTAATCGGCTTACATTAGCAATGCTCACACGAATATCTAACAAGTGTAGGACGCAATTAAGGCAATACCATTGATTAGATTAATTTAAAGACATAGGTCACCATGTTAAAATGAGGCAATGGAATAAATAGGAGGAGGTTTACTTCCTATATGAGTTCAATTAATACAGCTGGGGATCAAGAAATGGATTCACTGATTGCGTTGGTCAGTTATGAACACGAAGTCAAGATATCTCCGTACAAGTTAATTGAATTGAGGTATTAGCTGGGAAGTGTGCTTCATATGTCCACTCAACCAGCTAAAGTATTGTTCTTTAAAAACCCAAAAATTTTCAAATGGTATTGACCCCCCCCCCCCCACAGGGAGGACCAAGATTGTTAAACACTTGACAGGGTAATCATGCTACTGTTCGAGGCCACCCTTAGGGTAGAAAGATAAACGGACGTTTTTTTTTGAAACGAATTCCCGTCGTAGTGGGTATTTATCCTGTCGCCTGTTTGAAGTTTCGCAAATCAAACAGCCGTGTACTTAATTCAAACTTATCATCCTACCAGTAAACAACTTTTGAGACCTTCACTCAAATGAAAAGAGTACTATCCTAATCCAGGGCTACTTCTAATGAAGTACGAAGATAATTGTGTCTTATGTGATGGTGACCATCCACCCTCCACATGTAATATCTATTCAGATTGTTCCCACGAGAGTTGAAAGTTAACCCTTTCACGCACAAAAAGTTTAATAGTTTTTTTTCGTCCACTGCAACATCCGTCTTGTGCTCCCTAAGGGGCCCCGCGAAATGGCCAGACTTGTGAGGCGAATTATTTTTTTTATGTTATTAATTTCACCAACGTGTAATTCTTTTTTTCCTGGCATTATTCTATATCATTGGTTTTTTGCAAGAGATTATTCTGCCTTATAAGAAAAAATAACAAGAAAATGCAACATAAATAGCGGAATTTTACCGAACTCCGAAAAAATATTGAGTAAAGAGAAATAAGAAATACTTACGTTCCCCACTTCGTAGCTCGAAATTCTGCGTTAACTTTTTATGGTTTTATATGCCATAAAAGCTACTGATTTTTATGAGGATTCCAATGTACCATTATAATTTTCATAGGCCATTATGGCCAGTTCGGGACACGTTTTTAAAGGGACGACGATACGCGCGCACCAGGCTGCCTGCTGAGTGGAAACTGCCACACAACTCTTTCATTTCACATCCACTCACACGAGAGTTGACATAATTTTAAGTTTTATAGGTCTAAGGTTTGATCTTTGACAGCAGAAATTTTACGCAATTCTGATAAATACTTTATTTTTGGCGATTTGTTAACTGTTTTTTTGAGGCAATTCACGTCAAAAGCTCAGATTGCAGACGGGCCCGTTTTGACGGGCGCTCCGCGTCACCGTGCGTGAAAGGGTTATGAGCTTGGTATTGTCTAACCTGTCTCCGTGGTAAACATGCTTAAATGCATGCCCTATTACTTAAGAACTTTAGGAAATGTAAACAATCTGTTCATAACATCGCTCTTTGTCATACAGTGATATTAACTCAAACCTTCAGTAGTTAAACTGGCAAGTCACTAATAAGAGTGTTCAGCAGCTGTTCCTAATTTCAGAATTGAAGGTGAGCCCCATGGTAATTCCAGTCCTTGTGTGTTTAAGACATGTTTTGACAGTGGTGCACAAAGATCCTTCATAAGTAAGGAGGGTAGTTGAATTGTTACAATTACCATATTAATAATGTGAAATTAGCCATATCATGTTTTCTTGCCAATAGAGAGGCTCAAAAACTTTGACATAGTTTCAACCCCTAGTCCAATTAGGAAAATATAAATGTAGGGTAGCTGCTGAAGTAATAATTTGGTATTAGTTTAACTGTTAACAAGAACTAAAAGAAACAGCTGGAAAATGCTGAGAGATAATGGTGTTCAACTAGTTTAGTAATACCATCGAGACGTTGAATGGCCCTTCCATTTAATGGCTCTGATTATTTTTGGGCGTTACCTTAAGGAAGTCATCAAAAGACATAACTCTCTATGTGCACCATGGTGGTGGTAATGTAATATGGGACCCTCCCACATACTCCAAGCCGAACAATAGGAGAGTATGCCTATTCAATGCCACAACCCCTACTTAATTACCCAGAATTGGAACCCTTTCTTTTTCACACCAATTCGTTAGGTATTAGAGAAAGTGTATTCCAGTTCTTAATGAATATATTGCCAACTAATGAAATCCTAATAAATTAATGTTCGCGAGGAAATATAACCTAAATTAAACACAGGATTATGGTTTAAAAGGCCCTACCTGGCTGAAAGAGTGTATAATATCCTTAATCAAGGTTCCACTCAGCCAGACTATCTGTAGATATAATAAGGGAACCTGAATTGATCCCAGATCCTGTAATCGACTTGGGAAAGGTTTTCCTTATTGAGCAAACTATTACGACTATAATTTAGTCTTCCAATTCCTTGAAAGGGAATAGCTCTGACTCTTTTAAGTTTTGGGTCAAACAATACAAAAGCAAGTATTTCCTAGGAATATCAGCTCTTGGCCCAGCCAGTCCACATAGGACAAAATTGACCAAATTATTAGGTCTGTACCTTGATCATGAGGGTATTAAGTAGGTGTCGAGAACGAAATTTGAAAAGCTGATCTACAAAAATACACCTGCAATCCCATACTACTTTATCCCAAAACGCTATCATCTTACTAAATTGTTGGTGGAAGAATATCATAGGAACTCATTACATTGAGGAATGGCTACAATATAGCCGATATCAGTGTTAATTTTTGATACATCATGGTAGACAAGTCGATTCAAATTATTACTCAAATCTTGCATTAAATTTAATAGATCTGAAAGTCGCCTATCTGGTCCCCCGGGAACTCTCGCTGATAAAGAGCTCCAAAAACCATTTGATGTCGGGTTGATGCCCTATACTGGGTGATGTTATAATTTCCGAGATAACTCTCGCCCCCAATCAATTATATGTCTGCATATTCCTTGTACCTCCTATCAGGGCTATAAAATTTGAAATTTGTCAAGACCCAAAGGCCGAAACTCTATTCAAATGTTCCGGCCGCTCTGTGTCCTGGTGGGTGTCACATAACGGGAACTTCATCAGTTTTCGCCGCCGGCCTCCAGTTTGTGGAAATTATCCCCAACCTCCTCTTAATTATTAATTGGTAGAGTGGTAGTTTTGTCCCCCCCCCCCCTTTGTGAGTAATGTATTGTCCTTGCTCATCAAAGGGGGAGAGTAGGGATGTATATATAATAATTATAATGGTAATGTGGTATTAGATTAAGGTCATTTAAGTAATTACATTAGTACTGGGTAAAAAAATGAACAATTCCCAGTGGTTTTTAAGCATTTGCACTTTATATTTAGCACCTTAATTTGTTGGAGCGAACTGGCTATTGGTCGTCCGTTATAATCTTGCTCCTACACCCTGCGTGTAATACGTGGCGAGGTTATTGGTAGGGGTGCCTCGCCGCCACCGACGATTTTGACACGTGTAGTAAGGATTTGTGCGCTGGTCGGCCCGCTGGCTTAGAGACCTTTTCATTCCACCTTCACGCGATTACATCTCTTGTTAAGGCTTATAGGATTAGTAGGGTAGAAACGAATTGAAGAGGTGTAAGAACTGTGGAGGTTTGGTGTGACACTGGTGTGGCACTTGGGGATATGGGCCCCCCCGGTCTCCATGGTTTGTCGACTCAGCACATTTCCGCAAGGGTTTACAAGGAGACCCTGTCCCCTTCTTCCCTGTGCTCCCGGGCCACCACTCCAGTAGATTTTTAGGAGATGTCATGTAGCTATTAATCATATCGTATATACATGGTAACATGGTAGATATTTATAGAGAGTAGTAATATTATATGTTCGTTTACTAGAGAAACATTTACTTTGCTCCAGGCTAATTAAGTAATGAAGGGAGCAGATGGTAAAATGGTCGCAAGGAGAAACGAGTATTATCAACCGGCTCTGAGGAAGCAGCGGCGAGGTGTGTCGCTGCCCTCCGGATCCTTCGGCAGAAGGCTAAGATATAAGTAGCGGGCGAGTGTATCAGGACTCCGGTCCTTTTTTTTTACGTATTTCGCCAAGTGTATAGTTTTAAACTTAAATTATACTAACTAACCAAAGCCCAAAGTATCTCTCTACATCCTCACGAAAACCACTAATATTCCACACGAAACAGATTGTTGAACGTGTGTTTTAACTGACCAATTGGACTATCATCTAACCGTGAGGTGATCCTACCTGTGATATTATTCGCGTAAAGGGAAAAATCCAAACAACTCTTCTCTGATTAATAACAGAAGAACTGTACAAAATAGCCAAAGGGGTTAAATGTAGGGTTTTCTTGTTAAGGGGTGGGTTTAAAATGGGTTTTGGAAGAAAAGGGGCCCCCCGGGCCCCCCCCAAAACGGGGGGACCTTTTTCATCAAAGCCCGGGGGGGGTTTTACATTTTTCCTCCCCCCCCCCCCCCCCCCCCCCCCCCCCCCCCCCCCCCCCCCCCCCCCCCCCCCCCCCCCTTTTTTTTTTTTTTTTTTTTTTTTTTTTTTTTTTTTTTTTTTTTTTTTTTTTTTTTTTTTTTTTTTTTTTTTTTTTTTTTTTTTTGGTACCCCCCAAAAAACCCCCAGGCCTTTTTTTTTCAAGGGCTTTTGGGGGAAAAAAAGGTTTAAGGGGTTTTGGCTTGTCCCACCTTTTTTTCTTCTAGAGTTCAGGAGTACTTGTGTGTTGTACCGTGTACCCCAACATCATTGACGTGAATGGGCTCCAGGGCGTTTGTTGCAGCGCGTCACATAGACCATCCCTTTGCTCTGCCCCACAGCCTTTTGGGTGGTGTGACGGGGGAACCATCCCTCTGAGCTGAAACCCTGCATTGCACTTAGGATCCCATGTATCCTCCCGCACCGGGGGTGAACAGTGACGACACTGTCTGGGGTGTTAAGGCATTAAGAGAGAAACGTATAAATTTATGAACTTGGGTGTGGCATCGTGTGCCCGGCTTCACCTAGTTTACTGCAAACAGCAAGAAGAAAGCCGGAAGGTAGATGAGAGATGTCAGTACCCTTTTTTAACATTTTTTAAAAAAATGGAAATGTGGAAATTATCCCCAAATCCTCTTTTAAATTTACAAATTTGGGGTAGGGGGGTTTTTTTGTTCCTCCCCCCCACTTGTGAGGGAGGTTTGTCCGCCATCAAAGGGGAAAGTGGGGATTATTTATAATTAAAAAAGGTAATGGGTTAAATTAAGGTAATTTTAAGTAAATGAAAAGTACTGGGAAAATATAAATGAACATTCCCAGGGGTTATTAACTTTGCATTTTATTTTGCCCCTTAATTTTGGAGCGACTGGTTTTGGGGTCGGGTTCGTTAAAATATTGTCCTACCTGCGTGAACGTGGGGGTTTTGGGTAGGGGTGCCTCGCCCCCACCGACGTTTTGACACGTTTTAAAGGTTTGTGCGGGGTGGGCGCCGTGGCTTAGAGCCCCATTTTCTTTCCCAGCCCTACGGGAAAAAACATCTCTCTCTGATTAAAACGAAAACTGTACATACGTTCATTTTGTACATAAATGATAAAAAACATAGACGTGTTAAAATCGACACACGATTATATCCCCCGCGTCAAGAAAACCCCGGGTGTGAAAAACCTCCGGGCCCCCCCCATATCAAAACAAAACCCCTTTTTCCGCCCCCCGCCTCCGCCTTCACCGGCGGTTGATCACCGCGCCACTTAGGATAACAGACATTGCATATTGTTAACCCTACACCAATTCAACCCTACTATCCACCGAAAAGTACCCTAGTTATTTTTTGACTATTGGAGTATTGTGTCGGTGAATAGACGAGGGGTTTTTGTATGGTAAGACCTCAAATAAAAAAAATATTTTGTGACAAAAATTTCCACATTGGTGCCCCGAGTGAGGAATATTGATGTTCATTGCTCAAAGGGCGTTGTGGGGGGTAAATACCCATAACAAACCAGGTGGTTATGAAGCGGGGGCGAGGTGTCGGCGGCGTAGGAACGACTCACCCGGGAACTCCCATTCGCCAAGTAGTAGAAACATCAGAGGCTTTGACTATGTTTAGTTGTATAGTTAAATGGGGTTTGGGTTATGGGCCTGGTTATGCCCCTTTGAAGGCCAAAAAAGGGCCTACCCCCCTTTGATATAATCAATTATCAACTACAAAATTTTTAGTGACGAAACTTGCTTTTAAAATTTTTATTTGACTTAGTTTTTAAACAAAAATCATGGCGAAATAGCTAAGATTCATTATGGCAAAATTAGCAAGTCACACGAATATAAAATAATGGGGGACGCAATTGGAATACCTATTGATTATATTAATTTAAAGACAGTCCACCATTGTTAAATAAAACAAGGAAAAATATGAGGAGGTTTACTTCCCATATAAAATTCAATTAAGAAAGCTGGGGAAAAGAAATGATTCACCATTGCGTGATAAATAAACACGAATGCAAAGATACCCGATAAAGTAATTAAATATAGGTTTATTTAGTGTGCTCAATTCCTCAACAGCTAATTTTTTTAAACCCCAAAAATTTGCAAGGTTTTCCCCCCCCCCCCCCACAGGGAGAAAAGTTTGTTAAATTTGAGGGTAATCAGCTACCGGGGCCACCCTTAATTTTAAAAAGACCCTCTTTAGTGGGTATTTATCCGCGCCTTTTGAAGTTACGCAAATCAAACCCCTGTACTTAAGTTTCAACTTCTCAGCCACCGAAAACCACTTAACCTACTCAAAAAAAAAGATACTATCCCTAAATCCGGGCTCTTCAATTGAAGAAAACGAAGAAAAAAATTGGTTTATGTGAGGGGAACACCACCCTCCACATGTAAATCTATTCAGATGGCCACGGAGTTTTGAAAGGTTAACCCTTCACGCCAAAAATTTTAATAGTTTTTTCTCCCTGAAAAACACCGCTTATGCTCCCTAGGGGCCCCACGAAAGGGCCCAGACTTAGGCGAATTTTTTTTTGTTATTAATTTCACCAACGTGTATTTTTTTTCCGGCATTATTTTATCATTGGTTTTTTAACGATTATTCGCCTTATGAAAGAAAAAAATAACAAAAAATGCAATAAATAGCGGAATTTACCGACCCGAAAAAATTGAGTAAAAAGAAAAAAGAAAAATTACGTTCACCCCTTGTGCTCGAAAATTCCTGCGTTAACTTTTTTGGTTATATCCAAAAAAAGCTGATTTTATGAAAAATCCAAACGCTACCATTATAATTTTATTGGCCATTATGGGCCTTCGGGACACGTTTTAAAGGGACCAATCGCGCGCCGGCGCCTCCTAGTGGAAAGAACACAAACCCTTTCATTTCACTCCACTCAACCCAAGTTGACAATAATTTTTTTTTAAGGTCTAGGTTTGATTTTACGCAGAAAATTTTAACGCAATTTGATAATACTTTATTTTTGGGGTTTGTTAACTGTTTTTTGAGGCAATTCGCGTAAAAGCTCAATTGCAGACGGGCCCTTTTGACGCATCGCGGCCCGGCGGAAAGGGTTAAGACCTTTTTAATTTTTAAACCCCGTCTCCGTGGTAAAAATGCTTCAAAATGCATGCCCCATAAACTTAAGAACTTTTTGGGAAAAGTAAAATTGTTCATAACATCGCTCTTTGTCATAACCGTGAATTAACCAAACCCTTTCTATTAAACTGGCAGTCATAAAAGATGTTCAGCGCTGTTTCCCAATGCAGAATTTAAGGGAGACAATGGTAATTCAGTCATTGTTTTAAGACAATGTTTTTACAGTGGGCACAAAGACCTTCAAATAGGAGATATTGAATTTTTACAAATACCCATAATAAAAATGGGGGAAATTTTCCATTCAGGTTTTTTTTGCCAAAAAGAGGCTCAAAACTTTTAAATAGTTCAACCCCTAGTCCCTTTGGAAAATTAAAAGTGGGTAGCGCTGAAAAAATAAATTGGTATTAGTTTTAAATGTTTTAAAGACTAAAAGAAACGCTGAAAGCTGAGAGATAATGGGTTAAAATAGTTGTAAACCTTGAGGGCTTGAGGTCCCTTCCTTTAAAGATAGGCGTGATTATTTTGGGCGTTTCCTAAGGAAGGTCTCAAAAGACTAAAAGTCTTATGTGACCATGCTGGTGGGAATGTAATAAGGGACCCATCCCCCATACTCAAAAGCCGAAAAAAAGAGATTTCCCAGTCATCACAACCCCTACTAATTTCCAAATTTGGGAACCCCTTCTTTTACACCAATTTGTGAGGATTGAGGAAATGATATTCCCGTTCTTAATGAATATTTCCACTAATGAAATCCTAAAATATGTGTCGCGAGGAAAAAAAACCCTAAAATTAAAAAGGATTTGGTTTAAAAAAGGGCCCACCTGGCTGAAGAGTGTAATTTAAACCCAATCAGGTTTCCCCTCAGCCAGACAATCTGTGAATAAAAAGGGAACCTGAAAATTTACCCAATCCTGTAATAACATTTTAAAAAGGGTTTTTCCTTTTTGAGCAAACTATTTAAAACTATAATTTTTGTTTCCAACCATTGAAGGGATAGCCCGACTCTTTGAATTTTTGGGTCAGAACAAAAAAAACAGGTATTTTTGAGGAAAATCAGCTCTTGGCCTCAGCCACCCACATAGAAAAATTGACCAAATTATTAGGTCTGTACCTTGATATAGGGTATTTTTGGTGCGAAACGAAATTTGAAAGCGATCTACAAATCCACCTGCAAACCCATACTAATTCCCAAAAGCTATATCTTTCTAAAATTTTTGGTGAAAAATATCATAGGAACTCATTTCATGGGGGAATGGTACAAATTTTTGCCCATATCCGGTGTTAATTTTTGGGTACTCATGGAGACAGGCAGTCAAAATTTTCCCCCAAAAACTTGCATTAATTTTTAAGAAACTGAAAGTCGCCCATCTGGGGCCCCCGGAATTCTGCTGATAAAGAGCTCCAAAAACCCTTTGATGTCAAGGGTGATGCCTATATGGGGAGTTAAATTTCCCGGGGTAACTCCCCCCCAATCAAGATATGTCTGCATTTCACTTGTACCTTATCAGGGCTAAAATTTTAAATTTTTAAAACCAAAGTGCCGAACCTCATTTAAAATTTTCCGGGGCTATGTGGCCGGGGTGTGTCACTGAACGGAACTTTTATTTTTGCCGCGGCCTCCATTTTGGAAAATTTTCCCCCAAATCCCCTTAATTTAAATTGGTAGAGTGGTGTTTTTTCCCCCCCCCCTTTTGAGGAATGTATTGCCCCCTCACAAAGGGGGGGGTAGGGATGTATAATTTTAATTATAAGGAAGGGTATTTATTAAGGCATTTAAATAAATTTTTGTACTGGGATAAAAAAATAACATTCCCCGTGGTTATTAACATTTTCACTTTATTTTGCATTAAATTTGGGGCACTGGGGTATTCGGTCGTTATAATATTTCTCCCACCTGCGTTTTACGTGGAGGTATTTGGAGGGGGCCCCGCCGCCACCGACGATTTGACACGTTTAGGAAGGATTTGTGCGGCTGGGCGCGCCGCTGTTTTGGACCGTTTCATTTCCGCCTTCACGCGATTAAAATTCTTGTTAAGGCAATTTTAGGCATTGTAGGGGTAGAAAGAATGAAGGGGTGTAAGAACGGTGGAAAAATTTGGGTGACACTGGGGTTTTGGGCCTAGGGGCCCCCCCGGTCTCCAGGTTTTTTGACTCAGCAAAATGTCGCAAGGGTTTCAAAAGGGACCCCTTTTCCCTTTTTCCCGGCTCACGGCCCCCCTACCAGAGATTTTTTGGAATTTATGTAGCTATTAAGCAATTTGTATATCAGGGTAAATGGTAGATTTTTAAAGAGTAGTAATATTATATTTTTTTTGGGTTTACTTGCTTCCCCAGGCAAATTTAAAGTAATGAAGGGAGCAGAGAAAATTTTTTTTTTTTTCCCCAGGAGAAAGGGAGAAATTAAAACCCGGCTCGAGGGAAGCGGCGGCGAGGGGGCCCGCTGCCCCCGGGAAAGCCTTTTTGGCGGGAAGGGGGGCAAAGGATTAGGGTAGGGGGGCGGGTGTATCAGGGACCCTTTTTTTTTCCCTTTTTTTTGCCAAGTGATTTTTTTAACTTAAATTATACAAATCCCCCAAAAGCCCAAATTATCTCCTACACCCTTCACAAAACCCACTAATATTCCCCACAAAACGATTGTTTAAAAACGTTTTTTTTACTGGAAAATTTGGACTTCATCAAAACCGGGGAAGTGAGTCTCCCTGTGAATTTTTATTCGCGTAAAGGGGAAAAATCCAGAAAAAACTTTTTCTTGTTAAAACCAAAAAGGGGAACTGAAACAAAATGGGGTACGCCGTGGGTTCCAATAAAAAAGTGAATATAGTTTTATTTCGAATTTGGCAGGTTTGGTTTTTTATTTTTAAAAATTTGAATTTTAAGGGTGGTTTCTCATCTTAAATTTTTTTGGGTTTGAGCACTTCTTGCATGAAAAAAAGGGGACTTTTTTTTTATAGGAAAAACTGGGCTTAGCCCCGCTAAATAACGGTTTCATTTGCACCTTTTCATCAATTCTTTTTTTCCAGGGTTAAAAATGAAGGCAGACTGGGGCAAAATATACGAGGGCGGGTTGAAATTTGCGACAATAGCTTCCCCAAAAAATCCCAACAGGGGGGCAGGTAAATAGCCTTTTTTGGACGTTGCCAGGGGAAAATTCCTTTTTGACCGGCGGTTTGGCGCGGGTATGTAAAAGGGGGAATAATTGATTTTAAAAAAAAAGGTAAACGTTTGGGGGAGGGGAGAAGGGGCGTTAATTGTTTCATTTCCGTAAACTGAGTGCGTTTTTAAAGTGTTTTACGACTCTTTCTTTCATTTTTTTTATAATATCTAAAAGTTTGGGAAACTCAATGGGGCCACTTCTGAAAAATTGTATTTTGTCACCACGATGCCTTTTTAAAAACACCCCGGGGAATTTTTGTATTGGGGCAATCCCCAACCGGGCTCCGGGGGGAAAATTCCTGTATTGCCCGGGATGATCCCCGGGAAAATATTTAAAAAACAATTTTTTAAACAGGGGTCAGGTTTTTAAAAGGGGCCCCATTGCCCTGTACCTACTGGTTTTTCAAAGGGAAAGGTCAGGGAGGATTGGTTTTGCGAGTTCTGTAAAATTGGGCTTTTCTCTAAACAAACAGACTTTTCTCTCAAAAATAAAATAAATTTCATAAAAATGATAGGTCCAAAAATTGAAATCGAAAACGTCTTTTTCAGGAGGGTTTCCCCCTTGAAAACCCAAGGGGGTCGAAGCCCCAACTAGACAGAGCTCTGGACCCAAAGTTGGCCCCTTTTTTTGGGCGGGGGGACGAGAGTTTGCTGAGAGTGAGGGGGGCCCTACGATCGCGGCGTGTTTAAGGGGGGAAAATCCTTCCCCCAAAATCAGCGGCACCGGGGGGGTGTTACAAGCGGGGGTACCCATTGAGAGACATTGCAAAGGTCTGCCCCCCCAATGGTGCTTGCCCATGGGAAAAAAATCAACCCCCCAGTTTCCCACCTCCGTGGTTGTTTTTTGACCGGTCCTGCCCAAAAGGGCTAGAAAATTTTTTGGAAAAAGGGTTTGGGGGAAAGGGGTTTGGGGAGACAGACCCAAATAAAGCGAAAAAAGAATTCTTTTGGAAAAAAGAATTGGACAGGCTTTTTTGACAAAACAGCCTGTCCTAAACAAATCTTCCTTCCCAAGGCCCGGAATCCCACTGCCCCAACCCCCAGCTGTCCCACCGGGAGCCCCACGTGCAGTGTGACTGCCCCCTGGCCAGCAAAGCCCTTTAAACTTTAGACCTGGAGGGGCTGTACTCCCAAAGGGGGCCCAAAATTGGGGAGGAGAGTGAAATTGATGACGGGGGTAGACAAAAAGAGACGCATACCCAAAGTAAAAGCAGCAAAGAAAAAAGCAGTTGGAAGGGGGAGGCTAACTGAAGAACCCGAAGCGGGAAAGAAAAAAAAAGGTCAGGAGTTTTAAACCTGCAGGAGCAGATGTTTTTTTGGCCCCGGGCCCTTGGACACCAATTCTGGGGGTTTGGACGGAGGGAGTCTTTTCCCCCCTCCCACTCAGGGGAAAGGGCAGGAGAAAACAAAAGGCTGCCCATCGGGTAGCCCAAAAAATGCTCAGGGGGGGCGGGGGGCCCCGGGAATCCCTTGTGATGCAGTATTTTGGACGGGCCCCACCCTGCAAGAAGAAACAAAATTTCCACCCGGAACCTGGCTTTGGGCAAGCTTTCCGGTTCGACTTTTCCCCCCATGCTGCTGCTGCCTTGGCTTCTTGGATTCCCCGGACCTTTCGCTGACGGCCACCTCTCTCCGGGACATGTTTTACCGGGCCCCCTGCGAAAAAAACAAGCTGAAGGAGGGCCGGGCAATGCCATGGCATCGGCCGGGGGGCCCTTTGACCAGGGAAGCCCCGGGGAAACCAAAAATAGTTGGTTGGGTTTTAACGATGGGAGGAAGGCCCAAACCAGGGGCGATGGTGCCCCGACAGTTTGGGGAAAACCTGCACCCAAGGTTTGATCAGGGGGACCTGTGCCCCCCAGTGACAGGGAGCCTCTGGAGGGCCCTTTTTTGGGCACTTTGAAAACCAAGGGACCCGGTCCCCACTGGGGAAGCCTGCGTTAAAGGGGGGTTTCAGGCTCTCTATGTCGGGCTGGGGCCCATACGATTTCCCCCATCACTGATTTACTGGCGGGGGTGACTCCTAGGCCAACCGGGGTGGAAGGGTGGTATTTAAAGCCCATTTGGAGAAATGTTTGGGCCCAAAAAAACCCCTCTTCTGGAGTTTTAATCCCGTTTGCACAAAAAACGATTTGCCCCTGCGCCCCCTTTATCACCAGCACCCTTTCGACCCCTACCTCATCTGACACGGGCCCTTCAGGGTACAGTTGCAGTCTGCTGTCCACTGTGAGATGCAGAAAAAAACCCCGATTTTCAGAGGTTGCCAGGCGGTAAAGATCTCACGGAGATCCCCGGGGGTATTTCCGGGTCCCAGTCCCCTGCCCACTAGGTCCCTCCCCAGCTGGTCCAGGCGGTGAAGCGGGGCGTTTTTTTTTTCCCCCCCCGCCCGAGCTGAAAGGAGATAAAGGTTTTGGAAAGGGTGCCCCCAACCCCAGATGGCTACCACAGCCCACCCTCGTGTACTGTGGCCAAAAAGCTTTGGACTGAGGGAAAAGAACTGAACCCCCGGGAAAATCCTAGTCAAGTACTGCCTCCGGGTTTTACTTCAAACTTACTACACATCAAGGTTCACCAACTAGAGGAAAGGCCCCAAGCACTCCTCACGCACCCCGGATTTGATGGGGCCCCCCCCCCGCAACCCAAGAAGGCCCAAAACCGCTGTGACCTTCTCGTGGGGAAGGACCCAGGGTTCGCACACTCGAAGTGTCCTCCTTTTCGCGGGGGGGGAGAGTAAAGGGTGAGGACAAACCGCGGTTCGCCTTTTGCCCCAAAGTTTTTTGAAGTTTGAGGGCTGGCGAGGATTTAGGGGGGACACCAGGGGAAGGGACCTCGCATCACCCCAACAAACCCTTGTCAGCCCCGCTTCGCCTGGCCAGGTCCCGACCGGCATTCCCTTTTCACCGCCCCGGGGATCAGTCCAGGTTTCCCGGGGAAATCCGTACGAGGTTCGATTTTCTCTATCCACACTCAGAGCACCAAAAGAGTCTTTGAAGCAGGTGACAAGGGCGGGGAGGGGGGGCAGCGGGCCCCGGGCGGGTTATGGGCTGGGGCCCCACCACCGGGAGCCCAAGGGCCCTGTTTCAGGCCCAAAAAGGGACATGATGGCCCACTTCAAAAGGGAAAAACTTAAGGTGTGCCACTGGGGAAAGGGTAATGCCTGAAAACCCAACTGTCAAAAGAGTTTAAAAAAACGCAAATCATTTGGAACTCATTCGGGGGCATGATGCAAAAAACAGGACCCAACCCGGGACACTCCCCGTACTCATTTAAGCATTATTCGATAAGGGGGGCCCAATAAAAAAAGTGCGTTTTTGCATAGTAAAAATTGCTCAAATAAAAAAATGGAAAATGATAAAATGGGTCTTAAAATTTTCCAGGTTAAAATGGGAAAAAGGGGCCATCCAAATTTTAAAAAAAAGAAATTTTTTTTAAAATAGGGCCCGAAACCTACTGTACAAAACTTCATTTTGTACATAAAAAGGATGAAAAAAATAGGACGGGGTTTAAAATACGACACTACTGTTTTTACTCCCCCGCCCAAGATAACCTGGTGTAAAAATCTCCTGACCCCCATATAAAAACCCACCCCGCGTCCCCCCTTCAAAATTTGGGCCCTTGATCCCGCGCGACCACTTGGGGATAACAAGACATTGCGTTTTTATAACCCCTTCACCAATTCAAACCCTATTTTCCCCGATAAGTATCCTAGTTATTTAACTGGGGATTTTATTGTGCGGGATGAGATAGAAAAAGGGGTTTTTGTATGGGAAAGGGACCTCAAATAAAAAATATGTTTGTGACAAAACTTTTCCAAAGGTAACATATGGGATATTAATATAGAGTAATTTTGGGGGCAAAAAGGGGAAAGAATCCCTTCGTAAAATCCCGGCAGGGGGAAAATTTCCCGCCCGTGTATTTTCCCACCGGGGGGGGTAAAGAATTTTTTAAAAATCCCCGGGCCCATGGGGGTTTTGGGCAGGCGTACCAACAAAAACCGAGCCCCAAAGGCGGCTCATTATTTTTTAATTGTTTTACACCTATCTTTTTCCCTTTTACTAGCCAAATTTGTATCTTTTTCTCCATTAAAAAATACTTTTGTGTTTGTGCTCCCCACTTATCTGGGGCTTTGATGAGAAAAAATGGCCTGAGTGATGTTGTGGTACATTTGAACATCCCGCCAGTCGCCACAAAGAAATATGGCGGACCACCTCCCCCAACCCGCTCTCCCCCCCGCCCACCCACTTATCCACCCTATGAGGCCCCGAAACCAAAATTTTTCCCTTTAAATTTGGGACAGGTGTGCTTTCCAGTGTAGGGAATGTCACTCCGGTTAGGGTTTGAAAACTACCCCTGAAAAGGGTTTGGGGAAGAAATAGGAGGGAAATTTAAAGGGGCAGAGGGGTTTATGGGGTTTGGGATGTGTTTTGGTCCCCCTTCGATCAGGTGACCCAAATCTCCACTCGTTGCTTTTGTCCTCTTTTTGATTTTTGTTTACCGCCCCCCGCGAGAACGGGTCGAAAAAATGTCTTGCATAGGGCCCCCTTATCGTTTATTCATGGTAGAAAAAAATTATTGCACGTGCTATATATTAGAAAAGGGGGCAGATGTATAGGGTTCCCCTAGATCCAACGATTATTTTGCCCACCTGCACGACGCAGGAAAGCGGGGGCTACCCGCCGCCCTCGCGATAAAAGAGAGGAGCGATGGGCCCTTTTGCCTGGGGGAACGGACTTGGAACAGGTTTCCTGCCCTTTTTGTTATTTTTTATATAGTGTAGATTTCACTTTTAACTCCCTCCATGGCGCCCTCTCACAGAGGGGTTTTGATTGAGGGAAATCGGGGGGAAAGATTGTAAAGGGGATTCTCTTTCCTTTTTTTTCGTAAAGTGAAATATTTTTTAATAGAGTTTTTAATATTTAGGACTCTCTTCCAGTAAAGTAATTAATAGTAAAAACCCTTTTAGGCGTTTTTAAACTTTTTATACCCAAATCCCCCAACCCTGGCGTCTCTCTACATTTCCCCCGACACCCCAAATTTCCAAAGAAAAAAGATTGATTGAAAAGTGGTTACTGGACATTGGGAAACCCCCATCATCTACCCTTGAAGGTGCGTTTTAGCCCTTTTAAACCCATGTGAGTAGATTACTCGCCCTAAAAAAAAATCCCGGACAGGAGAAAGACGATGGGGGAACACTGATGACAAAATCAAAAAAATGAGCCGGGAAAGGTGTGTGGTAAAGTCAACGCTTTTTTTAGACCCTACCTGTGAGGAATTTATCGAAGGGCTTGCAACTAGAAAATTGATTCATGTCAAATATGATAACCCGTGCCACAGGTGTGGTTGCAAAAAGGTTCCCTCCAGGTGAGTGTCCCGGGTACTCAATGGCCCCCCCTCCCCCGCCACTGTTGGGGGTAGCACACACCCCCCAGCAGGATGCGCGTGATGGTGATCCATATTTTTAAAAACTTCCCTCTCCAAAATAGTTTGGTTTGAATTAAATTCAAGCCGCTGGGGCCCCCAAACTCTTGGGGGAAAAAGACCCGTGAGACCCCCAAAGGTCCCGGGGTGTCCCGTCGCCCTCCCATGCCACTTCGTATAAACCATTTTTATCCCCCCAAAGTTGTCTGGAAATTTACTTTTTGGGGGGAAAATCTCTACTGCCGCCCAAAGATGTCCAGGTTGTTTAGGGATCAGTGGTGTTAATCAGGTCCCCGATGTTGGGTTTTGGGGACCTCTGAAAATTTGGGGAAAATTTATGGTGATGTAATCGCGGGACTTGCTGGGGACCATAGTTTTCCCGGGCCCTTTTTTCTATGGGTGGCGGCTTGGGGAAAATGTTTGATTGGGCAGGGGCAATGTTAAGTGGGTATGGTTGTGGGTCTGGACTGTTGCCCCGATGCGAAAACCCATTGCTTTGGGGAGGGCTGGGGGGGGAGCCGTGGGCAGGAAATAGGGGAAAAACAGGAGGGGAAAGCCGAGTGTCCCGAACCCAAAGGGGGGCTTTTTTCTGTGCCCGCCCCCGGTTTGGGTTTTGTCAAAGAAAACTATCTTGTCCCCTCCTGTGTGAGCGAGTAAAGGGCACCCCTTGAAAAGATTTCCCCGTACGTAGAACCTAGCTTTCACTTAATTTTTCCCTTAAAGGGAGTTTTTTCAGGGGTGCCCCTTTTCGCCTCAGTGTTTTGGGAGAAGGCCCCATTCTGGTTACGGATGTTTGGGGGGGGATGGGGGAAAGTTTCCTGAAAGGGTATTTTTGTTTTTTGGCCCCTATTTCGTTGGTTGTTTTTGTGTTCCCCCCTGTTTTTTAAAGGAATTTCCCGGGTCTGGGACAGCGGCCCGGAAAACCCCCAGCAAAAGGGGGGGATGGGGGGCTGGGGGGGGAAATACTTTGGGGGGTAGTAGCCAGGATAATATTTCCTACAAATTACTAGTATCTAGGACCTAGATACTAGTATACTATATCTAGGGACCTAAAATACTAGTTTTCTAGTAATCTAGGATCTATAGGTATTTGTACTGTAATACTAGGGGGCGGGGAATGGGGAGAAAATTCAGAGAGTTTTTAAAAACCCCGGTTTTTTGCTCAACAAAATCCCTCTTTTCTAAACCCCCAAGCTCGTGGGTTTCCATTTCGAGACATGGCAGTGGCGGTACATGGCTGCTATGGGATCCCATAGCTGATTTGGCCCAGCGAAATACAAAGGGCGCCCCAGCCTCGCCAGCGTCCCCAAATTTTTAAAAACAAAAGTGCCAAACCCAAACAGATTGTGTTCCCCAAAAGTGTCAGCCAATCACAAGGGGAGCACCGCGGGCTGCTTTTTCAAAGGGCGTTGGGTTTTTTAAAATTTTGGGGTTTTTTACTGGTTATTCCCTCATTCTTTCATTCCCCTGTGGGGGGCCTCCGTCGCTTTAACACTTGTTTCTACTCCACATACACGCGGGTAAAAAACCCCCGGTGGGTGTACTTCCTTTATTTACTATTAAATATTCTTCAGATAATAGGGGGCTCTTTTCTTCTTCTTGTGATCTTTTTTTTTTGCTTGATTCTATTATTGTAAACTCGTTTTCCCCGCCAGTTGGGGGGAACCACCACCCCGGAGGCGGGGACAAAAACCCCCGGTAAAAACCGTATCCCAAACACGGCTGGGGTGGAAAAAGGGCTTGGGTTTTTTAAGGGGGAAAAAGGGGGTTATACCTTCAGTCCCGAAAGCGAAGTCGTGGCGTGGTGGTGTTGGCTCGTTAGTCGCTACCCGCGCGGGTTTAGGCCGCGCTCACCCTCTTATCTCATCACACCAAAAAATTTTTCAACCCCAAAGGGGGCTGGGTTTGGTTTTTATGGCCTAATTTCGTTTGGGATAAATTGCCCCGTTCAGGTTTTTTGAGTCAGGGAAAAAAACAATATACTTAAAATTTTTGATTTTTTTTTATGTAAATTGGGGGTCCTCCACAACCCCCCTCTAGGCGCGCCTTGGTTTTTGGGGCAGGGTTTAAAGTCTTTAAGTACGGGCATCAATCTCCCCCGCAAATAAACCCAAAAAAGCTGATGGAATCGCCCAGGGTTTTTTAGCATGGACGTTTCGTCCTGAATGTGGCCCCTGGTGCCAAAGGCCGGGGGTACTAGTAATTTGGAACACTAGCAGCCAATAGGGGAGCCTGGTTTGGGAGCGACGTAGAGGTAGTTACCGAAGGGTTTAGGCGGCGATTGGGGCCAGAAGGAGGAGTTTTGGTAGCTTTTAAAGGGGTTGAGGCTTTCCCGAAAGTCCACCAATTTGCTGTTTCGTTTTTATTGCTACTTTTCAATTTCCCCTCCTCGTCATTCTTTTGTAGTATAACGGTGGTAGCAATCAACTTACTTCCCATTTTTCTTCTATGCTTGAAACTTTTTGGGCCCCGATTTTTCAAAGAATCCAGGGCGGTAAAACAGGTCCCCCCTTCTCTGGCAGGGGTTTGGGGAGGTTTGGGCTTCCCAAAAAATGATAAATGTTTTTTTTCCCTCTCTCTCTCTTTTTGTTTTATACCAAACTTACATTTAAAGTTAAACCCCACCCCCCCACTTTCCCCAAAGGGGGGAAAAGGGAAATTTTCCCTGCCCGGCTCAACCCGGGGGGGGGTTGATATAGCTCCCCGTTTTTTGCGGCACCCCCCCAAACCCCCCATGGTTCTATCCCCCAAACGGTCCCCTTTTAGTGGCCTGACAACAACCCTGGCAACCCCCCCCTGTCGGGGGCCAGGGGGGTTTTTGGGGTTTTCTCCAGGGGTTTTAAGGAAGGGGAAGCGGGGGAGTGGCCCCGGGCCGTGTCGTCGGAGATACGGGGAGCTTGGGGGTTTTTCCCCGGCTAGCAATAGCCCCGGGGTATGGCCCGGGGGACCCTCCCTGTCCCCCCCCAGAGTCCCCCGGGGTTTTATACCAAGGGCCTCCCGGGGCATCCCTTTAAAACCCCGCCCTAATGCACTCAACATATGGCAAACGTTCCCCCAAACTGCTGCGTAGGTTTCCCTTTTAGACGGGGATGCCCCGGGGTTTTCCAAAACCTGCTTGGGGAAAAATTTCCCCTCCTGGTTCCCGGGCCCTGAAGGGCCAAGACGAGGAAACTACCAGGGCAGGTGGGAAAACCCGGGGCGTCCTGGCCCTTTGAGTTTCCCTGCTCCACGGGGGCAAGCAGGCCCGTGCCGGGGTGCGGGGCATTTCCCTTTTAGTCACAGGAGCAAGCTGAGTCCCCCACTCACAAAGGGACCAACAGTTTAATTTTTTTGTTGTTCTGGGAAAAAACAAAGTATCTCTTTTTCTCTTCACAATAAAAAAAAGTCCGTTTTAAAAAGGGCACCGCGACCCAGACAGACGTGTGGGCCCACCCCGGGGGTATATAGAAACGTCCTCTCTCCCCTGTCTTCAGGGGAAAAAAGACCCCCCCGGTGGGGGGGGGCAGGGCCAAAAGGTTTCCCATCAGTCTGACAAACTATGAAGTGGGGGTGCCCAAAGGGGACGGCGAGGAGGGGAGTGTAAAATCAGCGTTATTCCCTCCTTCTCCTCGCCCCCTTTTACTCTCCCCCACCCCCCTTTCTCTCTCTCCCCTCTTTTACCCTTTCCCCTCTCTCACCCCTCTCTCACCCCCTTTTCCCCCCGCGGGCGTTCTCTGCGAATTAAACCCAATCGTAGCGACCCTTTTCAGGGTGGCGGCTGCCCACCCCTTCCGGGGCTGATAAGGAAAAGGGTTTAAAACAGCGAAAACATCCCTCGCCTCTCGCCTCCACTATGCTATCAAGATTCCCCTCTCCTTCCCTATTTTTTCTATCCTACTCTCCTTCCTTTCTTCCCCTTTCTTTTTCCCCCCACATTACCCCCTTCCGACGAAGACGGCCGTCCTCGGGGGCGGCTTGGGGGCCCGGGTTTTCGTCAAGGCCCCGCCAAAATTTAAAACGAAGGGGCAGAAGATCTGAGGGCTGGGGGAGGGCGTGCGTAAAGGCAAACCCCCTGGGGAAGGGCGGATGTTGAAGAACGGGGCGGTGGGTCGGGAAAAACTCGGTGTAGGGGGTTTTTTCATCCGCCCCCATGAAATGTGCGGTCCCCCGTTCTGTGGCCCTAAAAAAGACCTGGTAAGCATTTGGAAAATTTGGGGGGACAAACTGGGGAAGGGCCCATCCATTTCGAGTGAAGCCTTTGGGGCCCACAGGGGAAAGGGCAAGGGACCATTTGGGGGAGCCCGACCCATGTGGGCAACAATGATTTGGGCCCATGGTCGCCATGAAAAAAACCCCCGGGAGGGCCCGGGAAAAATTTTAGGGGAAGGGGGGACCCGCCCGGGGAAATTTCTATTTATTACGAAAAAACCCTTGTACCTAAATAGTTAAAATATATATATATTTGAATTGGCCCGCGTGTTCGAATAATTGACAAATCGTTTTGTAAATTTTGTTTGTTTTTTAAAACCCAAAGGAACCAAATTTTTTCCCCGGGAAAACCCAAAAAATTCAAAATTTAAAAAATTAGGGCATTTTTTGGACCCCCAAAAAAATATATATATATATATTTTATATATATATTTTATATATTATATTTTATTTTATTTTATATATATATAAGCCGCAAAGGGCCCCCCTTTCCGGGGGGACTTTTTGGCTACTCCTGCGGGGGGCTATTGGTGGTGGGCCTTCGGCCCACCACCTGGTTTGGTGGGCCTTCGGCCCCCCAAACAAAGGACCCTCCGGGTAGGGCCCCCTTTTAACTTTTTCCCGAAATCATGGATTTTAAAAGGGATGTATTACCCCCACCCATTCACTCACCCAAATTTCCCATCACCCCCCACCCTTACTCCCCCCCATTACCCATCAACCCCCCCCCCATTTTCCCCCCCCCATTACCCCTCACCCCACACCCAAATTTACTCACCCCCTTCCCCCAACCCCCAAACCCCCCACCCATTCCCTCACCCACAAAACCCCCACCCCCCCCCATTCACTCACCCATCACCCCCACACCCATTACCCATCACCCCACCCTTTTCCCCCCCCATTTCCCATCAACCCCACCCCCTTCCCTCACCCCCATTTACCCATTCCCACCCTACATCAAAGGGTTTTCCCCAATTTTTCCCCAACCCCCTTTTTTTTCCCCAATTTTCGCTTTAAAAGGTGGGAAAAAAAAAAAAGTGTGGAAAACATTTTCAAATTGGGTTAAAAACCTTTTCCCCCTGGTCAACCCGGTTCCAAAAATGTGCCATATGAGGTGATTGCGCCACGGGGGGCGGAACCTATACCAGACACAACACACACACACACACACACACACACACACACACCACAGGCAGACAGACACACTTTCGCTTATATTTACCATTACCCATCACCCCCCACCTATTCCTCACCCCTCACCCATCACCCCCCACCATTCACTCACCCATCAACCCACACCCATTACCCATCACCCCACCCATTCACTCACCCATTACCCATCACCCTACATCAAGGTTTCCCTCAATTCTCGCAACCCACTTTTTTTCACAATTATCGCTAATAGGCTGCTAAAAAAAGAAAAAAAAAAAGTGATCGGATCATCTCATAATTGGGCTTAAAACCTTCCCCTGTCAACCCGGTTCCAAAAATGTGCCATATGAGGTGATTGCGCCACGGGGGGGCGGAACCTATACCAGACACACACACACACACACAGACAGACAGACAGACAGACAGACACACTTTCGCTTGTATATTACCATTACCCATCACCCCCCCTATTCCCTCACCCATCACCCATCACCCCCCACCCATTCACTCACCCATCACCCCACACCCATTACCCATCACCCCACCCATTCACTCACCATACCCATCACCCTACATCAAGGTTTCCTCAATTCTCGCAACCCACTTTTTTTTCACAATTATCGCTAATAGGCTGCTAAAAAAAAAAAAAAAGTGATCGGATCATCTCATAATTGGGCTTAAAACCTCCCCTGGTCAAACCCGGTTCCAAAAATGTGCCATATGAGGTGATTGCGCCACGGGGGGCGGAACCTATACCAGACACACACACACACACACACAACACACACAGACAGACAGACAGACAGCACACTTTCGCTTATATTTACCATTACCCATCACCCCCCACCTATTCCCTCACCCATCACCCATCACCCCCCACCCATTCACTCACCCATCAACCCACACCCATTACCCATCACCCCACCCATTCACTCACCCATTACCCATCACCCCACCCATTCACTCACCCATTACCCATCACCCTACATCAAGGTTTCCTCAATTCTCGCAACCCACTTTTTTTTCACAATTATCACTACTAGGCTGCTAAAAAAAGAAAAAAAAAGTGATCGGATCATCTCATAAATGGGCTTAAAACCTTCCCCTGGTCAACCCGGTTCCAAAAATGTTTCATATGAGGTGATTGCGCCACAGGGGGCGGAACCTATACCAGACACACACACACACACACACAGACACACACTTTCGCTTATATTTACCATTACCCATCACCCCCCACCTATTCCCTCACCCATCACCCCCCACCCATTCACTCACCAATCACCCCACCCATTACCCATCACCCCACCCATTCACTCACCCATTACCCATCACCCTACATCAAGGTTTCCTCAATTCTCGCAACCCCTTTTTCACAATTATCGCTAAAAAGGCTGCTAAAAAAAAAAAGAAAAAAAAAGTGATCGAATAAATCTCAAAAAAC
>JACEEZ010019266.1:0-14208 GCA_016584305.1 Chionoecetes opilio | reverse complement strand
AAAGTGAAAAGCTGCAAGGAAAACGAGACCTTAACACTTACATCTGGTTTCCGATAAATACAGGAATTCGCCCAACGCCGAGACTTTTCGTTTGGCTGAAAGAGAACATAAAAAACTGATCGGTAGTTGGAGGAGTTTTATCAGCGAGAGAAAATGTTTTGGGGAAAGTTAAGTCCCGTGAGACGCGACCCTCCATCACTATGTCATTTTCCGTCAACTTTTATGTATGACATATTTACAAAACCAGGGAGCCTTTCCCGCCACTCAGGGATGTACATAAATTATTATCTCCTCAAACAAAAACCAGACTTGTCATTATAAGCTATGGACTTATCCTTTATCTCCTCCATTAGTCTTTATGGTTGCTAATCCTTTGTATACGTTGATAGATGTTAAGTAACGAGACTTTTCAGTTTAGTCAGTAGCCCCACTTTCATGTCTGCTAATGATTTACTCTGTTTTTTTCTGCTTTTAGTTAGTAGCTCAATATTTTATCTATTTTTCAGTTACTCTTGTTCCTAAACTTATTATTATTACTAGCCGCAAAGCCGCCCTCCGGGCGGACTTTTTGGCTAGCTCCTGCGGAGGGCTATTGGTGGGCCTTCGGCCACCAAACACAGACTCTCCAGATAGCCCCTTCTAACTTTCCTGAAATCATAGGATGTAGAAATGTATGTATTAACGCCTTACCCATCACCACACACCCATTCACTCACCCATTACCCATCACCCCCCACCATTCACTCACCCATTACCCATCCCCACACACCCATTCACTCACCCATTACCCATCACCCCCCACCTATTCCATCACCATCACCCTTCACCCCCAACCCATCACCCCCCACCCATTCACTCACCCATCACCCCACACCCATTACCCATCACCCCACCCATTCACTCACCCATTACCCATCACCCTACATCAAGGTTTCCTCAATTCTCGCAACCCACACTTTTTTTCACAATTCTCGCTAATAGGCTGCTAAAAAAAGAAAAAAAAAGTGATCGGATTATCTCATAAGTAGGCTTAAAAGTTGCCCCTGGTCGAGCTGGTTCCAAAACTGTGCCATATGATGGGATTGGGGTGCGGGGGGCGGTACCTATCGCGGACACACACACACACACACACACACACACACACACACACACACACACACACACACACACACTTTCGCTTATATTATTATAGATTATTGTGACTTTTGACGCTTAGTATCGCTTCATAGGTCCTCGTCAACTTCGTCTCCTTAGTTAACAATCTTGTCAAATCTTCCCTTGGCTATTTCATTTGGGATCTTAATTCCTTGTCTTCTTTGTGTTCTAGTTACTATTCCCTGATCTTACTTAGTGTTGTTATCAGTAACCTCAGTGTGTAGTGTGGTAGTCAGCCCCTCTGCCTTGTTGACTGGCAGTCAGTAAACTCACCTGGTAGTCGCGTTCCGCCTCACCCTTCATGATTTTCAAAGATGTCTATCGAATCGTAATCTTACCTGACATAATCCCTGCTTTCATTGGCTTCCCATTCCTAATCAGAATCGAAATTGGGTTCACGCGGCTTTCATTCATCTAATTGGGTTCCATCTAATCACACATTTGTTGTCGCCTCCTACGACGTCCCTCAGACATTTCTGCAAGTCTTCTTAATTTACTTTCTTGCCAAACCGAGGCTGCACTTACATCGCATCTTCCCTAATTGTAAATCTCACTTACCAAAATGAGAAATCCCGCTTACACCACCAGGGCATTGCTTCACCCGTCATAAACTTCCTTCAGGAGCCTGAGCCGTGACAGGCGCCTCCTCTTCCTCCCATCCCTACCCTCCTCTCTCATCCCCTTTACCTCTTCCCCTCATACCAGATTCATCCATTTCGACTACCTTCCTGCGCTCGTGCCGTGACAGCCAGCCTCCCCTCTCCCTCCCCTCCTTCCCCATGGCTATTACCACTTCCCTTCATAACAGACTCGCCCATTTCCAGTATCGGGGTGGACTCGGCCGTCAGGAGTTGCGTCAGGAGTCCCTCGGCAAGACAACTCCCCGAGACCCTAAAGGTAATCAGGCTTTCAGGAGAGACTGCCACTTGGAATGATGTTTTTCCAACTTTTTTATAGGGGCGAAATGGAAGTTAATAAGAGATTTTTTCTGTCAATGGAAATGTGTCGCGGGAAGATGGGAGAGACGTCAGTGAATGGAAGGCTGGAAGGAGAAGGGAAAGACGAGCAGGGTAGTAGGAAGAGGAGAGAGGAGGAGCAGTGGAGAAGATAGAGACAAGATGAAGGGTATTAGGAGAGGTAGGAAGAGCGTGTGTGTCATGGAGGAAAACAGGGAAATTAAAAAGAATTAGAAGAGATGTGTAGCAAAAGTATGTTAGAAATAAGGATGGAGATAAAGCGAGAATGAGAGGCGAAATGAATACGGCCTGAACTTTAGAGGAGATACAAAATACATTATAAATAGTGGACGGTGAAAAGAAAATTAGACGAAAGAAAGATTGACGCGAAAAACCTTTAAGAAAAAACTTGTGACCTAGATAGCCTGATGATGTCTTTTATTTACTATTTCAAAGGAGAGGGAAAAAAATTCACAAAGAAAACGTGAAACGAGAGTCAATTTGAAGAGTCTTAGTGAGGGGGAGCTTAGATAAATCGTGCTGCTCTTAATATATATTTTTCTTTTTTGTTTTGTTGGTTTGATCTTTAGTAAAAAAAACAGCAAGGATATAAAGTTGAAGGTGATACAAGAAGAATTTACGCTTCTCAGCCTTTCCACAGATTACCTAAACCACACGATCCTCCACACATTGAAATTCTACATTCAGTGAAAGAAAAACTAACTCTTCACCTTCCACATCAAATAAAAATCATCTCTCCACATCCACTTGATTCCAAACACTTCTGACAACATAATCCTGCGTCCCACTTTCCTTTCCTTCATAAGTCTCTCTCTTTCGTTCTCTTTCACCATGCATACTCATTCCTTCCTTAACCTTGACTTCTCTCGCCATTCCTCTTCCATCTTCTCTTACATTCCTCTCTCCCACCTGCCCCATCCCTTGCTCTGTCACGCGGCCGGACACCAAAGGGAGGAACTTGTCACTTGAAAGAAAAACCAGAGGGGTAAAAAGGGAACGAAGAACGAAAACTCGAACATTTCTCGCCGAATTCAGCAGCCATATGCGAGATCAAGGGGGGAGGGAGGAGTCATTTGCATAATGGTGAAGCGTAATGAGGGAAGCGTGAGGGAGAGAGGGTGAGTGAGGGAGATGGAGGGAGGGAGGAGGGAGGGAGGGAGGGAGGGAGGGTGAGGGACAGGGAGGGAGGGACAGCTTGTTAGCAGGACTGTGTTGATTCAGCTTTGGACTTGACGAAGGTTGATGGAAAAACAAGAAATTATTTAAGCTATTCGAATTCTCCTCGCTCTCTCTCTCTGTCTTCTGTCTCTCTCTCATATTCTTTCTCTTTCTTTCTCTCTTTCTCTTTCTCTCTCTCTCTCTCTCTCTCTGAACCTTTGTCTGCTTCGCTGTTTTATCTATCAACTTATCTATATTTATTTATTTATCCATCTTTATCTATCTATCTATCTATATAGTCCACCTACCTTTCTTATTCATATCTTTAGTTATGTCCCTTTTCTCTCTCTCTCTCTCTCTCTCTCTCTCCTCTCTCTCTCTCTCTCTCTCTCTCTCTCTCTCTCTCTCATCTCTCTCTCTCTCTCTCTCTCTCTCTCATCTCTCTCTCTCTCTTTCAGTATCAGCACAAAACCTTCATCAAGTCTGGATTGAGAACCAAAAGGCCGCAACAAGCTACTTACAAGATTTTTTAATGTATTTTTTTCGTGCAACCTAATCAGCAGACTTTTCCACGAGACCACTTATGATAACGACGATGGTGGGGTGATGCATTTTCACGTTATTTTTTCTATGTATTCTAATTAGGAGGGTGTGTTTATCGTCTTGAATGCCATGTTATGATTTTAGTATTGTCTTTATTATTATTAATACTATTACTATTGTTATTATTACAGTTATTATGATTGTTATTCTTCTTTTATTATTATTTACTTTTTTTGTTTATTTTACTACTGGGGTTGATATTGTTTGATATTTTTCCTTTGATATATCAATCCTCCTCCTCCATTTCCTTCCTTCCTCCTCCCCCTCCTCCTCCCTCCTTTTTCTTCCTTCCTCCTCCTCCTCCCCCTCCTCTGTAACTGTAATAATACAATAGTAATAGTAGTAATAATAATAATGACAATCCCTAAAATCATAACATGGCATTAAAGACGATAAACACTAGAGAAACTGCGAACTCATACAAAGTGACCTCGACAAACTATCAGACTGGAGTGACAAAGGGTTATTAAAATTCAATTCCGATAAATGTAAAGTAATGCATATAGGCAACGATAACCTCAATATAACTACCAAATGCAAAATAAATCGTTAACTGAAGTACAGCAGGAAAAAGGATTTAGGTGTCATCATCAGTAATGATCTTAAAACCAGTCCGCATTGCCTACTGCCAGTAAAAAGGCGAATATGATGTTGGGCTTTATTAAACGCAATTTTGAATACAAAACTCCGAAAGTAATGACAAAATTTATACACGCCCTTTGGGTTTTAGGCCACACTTGGAAATGCCGTTCAATTCCTGGTCGCCCTGTTTCGTAAAAGACCAAGCAAAATTGGAATCAGTGCAAAGAAGAGCAACCAAACAAATTCCATGTCTGCGAAATTCATCTTATGAAGAGAGACGCGGAACTTAATATTTTTTCCCTTTAAAAGGATCGTAGAATCCGTGGGGACTTGATAGAAACCTTAAGATCCTACAAGGATTTGATGTCATTAATCAAGAGAACCTATTCGAGCTTTCAACTCAAGTACAACAAGAAATAATGGTCAAAAAACAAAACGGTCAACGTTGCATCCCTGATCTCCGTAAAAATTATTTCAATGTGAGAGTCGTTTGATCGATGGAACAAGTTACCAGCAAATGTTGTCGAAGCCAGCACAAAAACTACATTTAAAAACAGGCTTGACGCGCACTATAAAGTAAATGGGTATTGATAGTGCCCTGCGAATTCATATTTAGTCCCCCGGATCGATTAGTTGTAGTGGTAGTGGTAGTTGTAGTTAGTATATTTATACCTATTTTCTGCACTACGAAACTTCCGTGTTCCTATCTTCTTTTAAAGACATGGTATAATTTTTTAACTGTTTTCTTACAAGTAGTTGATAGTTTGTAGTATGTAGTTCAGCAGATACCCTCGTCATGGCCCAATAGGTCTCCTGGTGTCTGTTATTCCTATGTAATCCTATGTATCCTCCTCCTCCTCCTCCTCCTCGTTGTTCCCGAAACGCCAGATATCGTTAGTATCACTGAGAGTTTGATTAAACCCAAAGATAAACATTTATTATCTGAAATAGCCATTCAGGCATAAACATTCCAAAATTGTCGTACGCATAAAGCAGGTGGGGGTTTTCATTCTTTACATTAAAGATAATTTGCAAGCAATCGAAATCGATAAAGTAAATAAAGATCATTATGACTCAGTCTACGCAAAGATTAAAGCTAAACGGAAAATTGCTAACTATTGGGACAATATATCGTCCTCCCAAATCAAATGCGGAAGTAGATTGCCTCCTGTATGACGAGATAAAGTCAGTTGTCAACAATAAAACGATAAAATTTATATGTGGAGATTTTAACCTACCTCGTATAAACTGGAATAATAATTCTGCTGATAGAGAAGGTATGCGATTGCTTGATATGGTAAACGAAGTATATTTAAATCAGGTGGTCCGTGAGCCTACAAGGATAATAGTATCCTAGATTTAGTTTTCACTACCGACTTTGATCTGATTGATTACTGCGATATAGGTGAACATTTGGCAAACAGTGATCACAGGTTAATCAGATGTGGCATAAATTGCAATTAGACATCACATAAAATCGGGTATTAGTTTCCAATTATAATAAAGCAGTTTTTCACGAAGATCAGCAGGGTACTAAGCGAAGTTGATTGGAATAAACCTACAAAATGGTAATAACGCCGAAAACATGTGTTTTTTATTCAAAAATAAACTCCAATCGGTGGTTGAAAAACATGTTCCCATGGTAAGAAAACGTTTGAATAACATAAACAGACCCAGTTGGATGGCTAATGAGATCCAACAAATCATTGGCAGTAAGCGCCGAGTGTATAAAGTTTACAAGCGATCAAATGCGGACTGCGATTCTAGTGAATAAAATGACGTAAAACGTCGCTGCAAAGGATTAAATAAGTCTAAAAAGCGCGAGTATGAAGAAAAAATTGCAAGGGAATCCAAATCAAGCCCGAAAAGGTTCTTTCAATATGTTCGAAGTAAGAAAAACGTAAAAACAAGTATTGGACCACTGAAAGATAAAAATAAAATCTTGGTAAATGAAAATAAGAGTATGGTGTTCGTATTCAATGATTACTTTAATGCGGTATTTATTAAAGAAGACGAAGTTTCCATTATCAGAACCAGTAAACATGTATGCGGGACTCGAAAGTGATAGATTGGTAATAGGAGAGATAACAGTAGACGAAATATCAAAGTATTTGCAGAAACTTGACCCAGCAAAATCCGTGGGGTTGGACGAAATCTCGCTGCGATTACTTCGCGAATGTCACAGTCAACTTTCGCTCCCATTAAAAATTATTCTCAATAAATCGCTAATGGACAAAAATGTTGCTAGTATGTGGAAATTAGCTAATGTTACACCGATATTCAAGAAAAGGGGGTAAGAGCCTCCCAAGTCATTATTGCCCCAAATTTGTCTAACGTCCGTGATTGTTAAACTATTTGAGAAATATTGCGGGATAAAATAGTTTTTTTTCTCGATGAAAATAACTCAATATTAAACTCCCAGCATGGATTTCGAAATAAGAGACCCTGCTTAAAAAAAACCTACTGGATTTTTTTAATGTCATTTATTCAACTGGGACGCTAAAATTCCCTCGGATATAATATACCTTGATTTTCAAAAGCCTTCGATCATTCCCCATAAGCGACTGTTGACCAAGCTAAGGGGACATGGCCCTTAGGAGAGCAATTATGTTCATGGATTGGCGATTGGCTTTCAAATCGTAAACAACGTGTAGTAATAAATGGCGAGGCATCTGATTGGTTTAAAGTCACTAGTGGGGGGGCCTCAGGGTTCGGTCTTGGGGCCTACTCTTTTTCTGATATATATCAACGATCTGGACTGCGGACTTGTATCTAAAATTCGAAATTTGCAGATGACACCAAATTAGGCGGTAAAGCATATACTAGAGAAAACTGCGAACTCATACAAAGTGATCTGGACAAATCAGATTGGAGTGATAAATGGCTATTAAAATTCAATTCCGATAAATGTAAGTAATGCATATAGCAACGATAACCTCAAATATAACTATCAAATGCAAAATAAATCGTTAACTGAAGTACAGAGGAAAAGGATTTAGGTGTCATCATCAGTAATGATCTTAAAAAACCCGTCCGCATTGCCTAGCTGCCAATAAAAAGGCAATATGATGTTGGGGTTCATTAAACGCAACTTTTAACATAAAACTCCGAAAGTAATGACACAATTATACACGTCCCTTTGGGTTTGGCCGCACCTAAATATGCTGTTCAATTTGGTCGCCCTGTTTCGTAAAGATCAAGACAAATTGGAATCAGTGTAAAGAAGAGCAACCCCAAAAAAATTTCCCCTGTCCCGCGAAATTCATCTTATTAAGAGAGACTGCAGAAACTTAATATGTTTTCCTTAAAGGATCGTAGAATCCGTGGGGACTTGATAGAAAACCCTTTTAAAATCCTAAAAAGATTTGATATCATTAATCAAGAGAACCTATTTGAGCTTTCTCCTCAAGTGACAACAAAAAATAACGGTTTAAAACTTAACGGCCAACGTTGCATCACAGATCTCCGTAAAAAGTATTTCAATGTTAGAGATGTTGATCGATGGAACAAGTACCCAAAAAATGTTGTCGAAGCCAGCACAATAACTACATTTAAAAACAGACTTGATGCGCCCTGTAAAGTAAATGGGGATTGATAGCGCCCTGCGAATTCATATTATAGTCCCCCGGATCGATTAGTGTTAGTGGGAGTTGTAGTTAGTATATTTCAATCCTATCTTTCTTCACTACGAAACTTTCATGTTCCTATCTTCTTTAGGGACTTGGTATAATTTTCCAACTGTTTCCTTACATGTAGTTGATAATTAGTAGATGTAGTTCAGCAGATACCCTCGTCATGAACCAATAGGTCTCCTGGTGTTTTTACTCCTAGGATTCTTATGTATTCTCCTCCTCCTCCTCCTCCTCTCCTCCTCCTCCTCCTCCTTCTTTCCTCCTCTTCCTCCTCCTCCTCCTCCTCCTCCTCGAAAGTAATGACAAATTATACACGTCCTTGGTTAGGCCGCACTTTGGAAAATTTCCGTTCAATTCTGGTCGCCCTGTTTCGTACAAGATCAAGCCAAATTGGAATCAGTGCAAAGAAGAGCACCAAACAAATTCCATCCCTGCGAAATTCATCTTATGAAGAGAGACTGCGGAAACTTAATATGTTTTCCTTAAAGGATCGTAGAATCCGTGGGACTTGATAGAAACCTTTAAGATCCTAAAAGGTTTTGATGTCATTAATCAAGAGAACCTATTCGAGCTTTCAACTCAAGTGACAACAAGAAAAATGTTTTAAAATTAAACGGTCAACGTTGCATCACCGATCTCCGTAAACATTATTTCAATGTTAGAGTTCGTTGATCGATGGGAACAAGTTACCAGCAAATGTTGTCGGGGCCAGCACAATAACTACATTAAAAAAAAAGACTTGACCCCGCACTGTAAAGTAAATGGGTATTGATAGTGCGAATTCGTATCTAGTCCCCCGTATCGATTAGTTGTAGTGGTAGTGGTAGTTGTAGTTAGTATTTTTCATATCCTATCATTTTGCACTATGAACTTTCCCGTTCCTATCCTCTTTAGGGACATGGTATAATTTTCCCAAATGTTTTTTTTACAAGTAGTTGATAGTTAGTAGTATGTAAATGCAGCAGATACCCTCGTTATGGACAATAGGTCCCTGGTGTCTGTTATTCCGATGTAATCCTATGTAATCCTCCTCCTCCTCCTCCTCCTTTCCCCCTCCTTTCCCCCTCCTTTATCATCATCATATTCACTATCATTGCATATAATTATTGAAACTTTTCTCCTCACCAAGTTCTCTCATTTCTCTCTTATCTCTCCCTTGTGCCCTGTCCTCTTTACTTCTCCGCATGTCACCTTTTCCCTTTTGTTGCTTCTTATTCTTTTTATTATCTTTCCCTTTTTTCTTCTTTTCTTTTCATTATCTTCCCTTTTTTCTTCTTCTTTCCCCCCTCCCCTCCCCTCTTCTCTCTCATAACCCGAGTAAGTGGTTCAGTTTTTCCCTAAGTGACTCTCAAGACCCTTCAAACAACACTTATCACCATTCATTCTCCCTCTTCTTTGCATTTCTCCCTTTTCCTCCTTCGTCTCCCTCCTATACATTCTTTCATCTTTTTTTCCAGTTTTCTCTCCTCATTTTTCCCTTGATGAATCTTCGTGTCTGACTAACTTAAGAGGAAGGGAGAGAAAGAGGGAGGGAGGGGAAAGAAGAAAGAAGGAAGGGGGTAGGGAGGGAGGGAGGGAAGGAAGGAAGGAAGGAGGAGGGAAGGTGGGAGGGAGGGAGGGAGGGAAGGAAGGAGGGAGGGAGGGAGGGAGGGAGGAAGGGAGGGAGGGTGGGAGGGAGGGAGGGAGAAGGAGGAGGGAAGAAAGGTTGACTGGTCTTTCAAGGCACTTATGAAGACTTTTTTCCGTCTCCATAAATCGAATTAATGATGAGAGAGAGAGAGAGAGAGAGAGAGAGAGAGAGAGAGAGAGAGAGAGAGAGAGAGAGAGAGAGAGAGAGAGAGAGAGAGAGAGAGAGAGAGAGAGAGATACAGACAGACAGACAGACAGACAGACAGACCTAGAGATAGAAGACAGACAGACAGACAGACAGACAGACAGGCAGACAGATACACGATCAAACACGCAGAGGTACAAAGAGGGAACTGATAGAAGAATGACACTGGAACAATACACAAACAAACAGACAAAGTAGAACAACAACAACTATAGAAAAATGTATATATTGAGAAGCAGAAAAAGCATTGCATCCATTCTTTTTCAGATTCATGAATTGGTTTGCAATTAACAGTGCATTAATCACGCCGCGCTCCCGTGAGAAAAGGGAGAACCATTTAGCATATTTATTTTTTTGCCCCATCAAACACAATTAACACTTTATTTTTATTTCATTTCCTTACCTCGTTTTGCGAGTCACTACGCAATGTATGATTTTCACTATCTCACATATTGCATCATTCACTAGAAGGTAATTTTCTTTTATCATTTTGTTTTGTTGTTGCTTTCATTTTATTCCTCTTTTGTGTGTATGACCTTGAGAAGACGTGGTAAACATGAGCTTAAGTGAAAAATAGCCTCTTGACTTCCTATTGGCTACCGACAAGGCATAAGTAAGTGCTCTTCCAGGCTTCTTCTGATTGGTTGTTTGATGTTGACGACAAGCCAGACGAGAAGCTTATTGGTGGCAGTTCTTGTCGCTTCCCCGAGAGGAAGGTAATCAGATTGTAGGGAGGAAGGAAGAGAGGGAAGTGAAGTAGGACAAAACGCAGTGAAAATTAAAAAAATAAATTGGGAGAGAGAAGAGGAGAGAGAGAAGGGGAGAGAGAGAGAGAGAGAGAAGAGAGAGAGAGGAGGAGAGAGAGGAGAGAAAAGAGAGAGAGAGAGAGAGAGAGAGAGAGAGAGAGAGAGAGAGAGAGAGAGAGAGAGTGTTAATCCAGGCATGTACAAGTGAAATAGAATCATGACGAGCAACTTCATTCGCACTTTGATTTTAAAACTTCTTGGCATTTTTACTTGGGTTTGATTTTGACGAGTTTCCGAGACAATATCTGGAACTCCTCTGCATTCGTTTTGCGTTTGTAGGAGAATGATTATATGTTCAATGAAAAGGGCACGTTTTTCTGTAGTGTGATATGTGAAATTCCTACTCTAGGAATTAAGTCGCCAGGTGTTTGTAAGTGTAGGGAGGGGTAACAGGGTCCGCCGCCCTAGTAAGGACCACAGAAACCACCCTTAATGATGATTAAAACAGACGTGTATAAAGCAGTGCGAGGGAGTTGAGATTTTACTCGGAGCAAGCCATGGCAGTATCCACACGACCGTAAACACTACCGCCACACAACACTCCCAGCCCCTGACTTACTCCTGCGCGTCAAACTTACATACCGTCATTGCAGAAATTTTAGTCATTTACGATTTCTCAACAGGTATCTACACATTTTCAAGTAGATATTTAGATTGATTTTTACTGCTACATGTCTTAGTGTGTCCTGACGTATTAAATAAAAATTTCCTTAGGGGATCATGACCGTTCATAGTGAGCAAGGAAGAAATACGTTCACAACACTTCCCCTTCGAAGCTTGTTATCACTTCACGGGTTTTTTCTTATTTTTCTTTTTAGAATATCAAACTTTCCAAACACCTAAACTATTCTTGCGTTATACTGTTTGTGAGTGGATTATTTTGAGGTTTAATTTTACTTCTGCACTTTGTAATAGTTTGTAGATTATTACTGGTGATTAAAAAGACTTGTTGAATAAGAGAAATATTTTAGCATAAAATAAAGTAATAGGGTGATATTGATTAGAGCATGTATATATTTATACAATGTCCTTTTTATATGGGCTGAGCTATCTCTTCAGCCCAGCATGCTTTCTCTCGTCCTTTTTCCTGTTTTCTTTTTCTCCGTCTAATTTTTTCCATCTCCTCGGCGCTGGGTCTCCTCTCTCTCTCTCTCTCGTCTCTCCTCTCTCATCTCTCCTCTCTCCCCTCCTCCTCTCCCTCCTTCTCTCCTCTCTCTCTCTCCTCGCTCTTCTCTCTCTCTCTCTCTCATCTCTCTCTCTCTCTCTCTCTCTCCTCCTCTCTCTCTCCTCTCCTCTCTCTCTCTCTTCTCTTCTCTCTCTCTCTCTCCTCTCGTCTCTCTCTCTCTCTCCCTCTCTCTCTCTCTCTCTTCTCTCTCCTCTGTTGCCAGGTGTAAATAACCCCCCTGAGGTGTGAATATCGACGCACACATATTAGCACCTCCTCCCACACCGTGGCGCGGCACATTGTCGCCGCGGACACCCCCGGCGGGCGCGTCTCCTGATTAAGAGTGCTCTCCTGGCTCACACCTTTGCCAATACTGGAACACACCAGCGGAGATATTAATTAGTCTGTTACACTGAACTATCTGTCTGATTTATGGACTTCATACGGAGTTGTTTCCTTAGGAGACAGCAACTAATGAGTTACTTATGATATTAGAGTTCCTATTAGCTGTTATCAATTAGTCTGCTACACTGAGCTATCTGTCTTAGTTATTGAGTTCATATGGAGTTAGTTTCCTTAGAAGACAGCAACTAAAGATGTACTTATGATTATAAAATTCCTATGAGCTGTTTACAATGTATATCAAAAACTCAATAATGTATTAATAAGTTTCCATTAGGGAGCTTTAAATCGATTTTAGATCATTGATACTAAGTTACTGGTTAATTTCGGTATTGATATTAAGAAACTGTCGATCTTAATTACACGAGCCAGGCACAAGCATAACCTTGATTACCAATAGGCAATCCTCCGTGCAGACTTGCTCATCTATATTACATTAGCAATCAAGAAACTCTTCATAAACTTAATTTAGCGCCGACGTCATTCACTACTTCTATTATCACTCCTTCCTTTTCTTCTCATTCTCTCTCTCCCTCCCTCTGTCTATCTTGCTTTTCTTTTTCAGCACCAGCATCCGTTCCTCTCCCCCTCCGTCCCTCCGTTGTGATGGGACGATCATTAAGGTAATGTTGGTGGCGAGTCAGTGAGTCAGAGTGGCTGTCGGGCCCGAGGGAAGAAGCAAATAATGAGCCGAGTGCTGGTGCAAGGCGAGCCCGACAAGGGGGTGAGAAAGGAGCCCCGAGGGAGGGACACTGGAAACCCGGGTGTGGGAAGAAGGGGTTCCAGAGGGAGGAAACAGTGGCTGGAGGGTGGGAAGGGTGCCTGAGGGAGAAGAAAACTACCATAAAAAAGGAAGGAAAAACCGAAGGGAGAAGGAGGAAGGTGTTTGGGAAAAAAGTGTGATACAGGGGTCAGTGTGAAGAGGAGACGACTTGAGAGAGAGAGAGGAGAGAGAGAGGAGAGAGAGAGAGAGAGAGAGAGAGAGAGAGAGAGAGGAGAGAGAGAGAGAGAGAGAGAGAGAGAGAGAGAGAGAGAGAGAGAGAGAGAGAGAGAGAGAGAGAGAAAAAAGTGAACCTCCTGAGGGAAGAGAACACCACTGAATGAACAATGAGAGCCCCAGGAGAGAGAGAGAGAGAGAGAGAGAGAGAGAGAGAGAGAGAGAGAGAGAGAGAGAGAGAGAGAGAGAGAGAGAGAGAGAGAGAGAGAGAGAGAGAGAGAACAACACACAATAATGAGAGCGGAGAGAAAATAAAGTTAGGGAAGGGAATAGAACGATCCTGACCCTCAAATGAGAAAACTAAATAAAAGGCTTGAACGAAAGAGAGAAAAATGAAATGATAAAAAGGACATGATGAGGGAAAGAAGACTAAAAAAGCGAACATAAAATAAAACACAGAAAAATAAATAAATGAATCTAAACTGAACACAAATTAACACACACACACACAACACACAACACACACACACACACACACACACACACCACACGCACACGCACACACACACACACACACACACACACACACATATTAAAGAAAATTAATGACAAGCAAAGATCTTCATGCTACAAAGACTAGAGAAAGAAAAAAATAGAAAAAATAATAACACAGCAAACTTGTTAAACATACGAAAACTGAGACAAGAAGAAATCCACACTTTTTTCCCCTTCCTTTTTTCCCAACCACCCTCCATCTTTCCTCTCCTTTCCCCTCACTTTCCTTGTACCTTTTCATTCTCCCTCCCTCTCTCATCCTTTTCCTCTCCCCTCCCTCCCTCTAAGAAAAGACTGCAAGGGGGACCGGACATGGTGAAGACAAGGATGGACTTCATGTGGTTTTCTTCTTGGTGTATACTAATTACTCGTTGTTTCCATAAGATTATGAAGGGAAAAAAA
>JACEEZ010019265.1:0-29320 GCA_016584305.1 Chionoecetes opilio | reverse complement strand
TAAATTTGATTTTTGAAGTCTTGTGAGTCTTTTACCAGAAGATAATATCAGGAGAGCATGCCGATTACTGGATTCGTCAGGGACCAGACGAGTACTGGACTCGTCAGGGGCCAGACGATTACCAGTGACCCCTTATCGTGTCAGACGGCCAGACGATTACTAGATTCGTGAGGCGGCCAGAAGAATCTCATGACAAAGATTACAAATTTTCGTACCTTGTTGACCATAATTATTATTTGCCCCTTTGCCAAGTGCGGCTGGTATATATAATCAGTATTCTAACGTCACAATAAGGAAATAATCATATTTCGAAGAAACGTACGGTCGCCAGCCAAAAGGAATAATCTGTTTAGTTTAAATTTTTTACTTTATCAATTTGGCTGATTTCAAAATCATTTGTGTCTTTTCCAAGTGTTTTATGAAGATAATGTTCAAAGAAAATCATCTTTACGCAGAATATTGATTCTAACATATATTCATTCTCCTGAGTAATCGTCCAGCGGGACTCGAGTACCAGGCTTGGTACTTGAGTCCCGCTAGCCCTGACGGATCCGTGGTAATCGAGTCCAGTAATCGATTATCGCCCAGCCCTACAAACAACTGGGTAGGAGAAAAATTGACGCAGACACCACAGGACACAAACTTCTTAGAAGCTTTTTTAGTATAAGAGATGTGATATGGGATTTTCAATTCTGACTTTTTGTAAAGGATAGTCCAAAAATGTTCATTGTAGAGGAGAGACACAGTTGAGTGTCATTGAAGATGAGGGGGTAGTTGTCTGGAACGTTTTGTCGAGCAAATAGGTGAAGAAATTGGGTTTTTGAAGCATTGAACCAAACAAGGTTTTCTTTGTCCCAATCTTAAATTATAGTTATAAAGATCAAAATGTAGGTGCTCTGTGGCATCTCTCCGTGAATCACTTAGTTCCTGTTGAGTTGGACCTCTAATGAACGACGTTGAAAAATGCAGAGTAGAATCATCAGCGTTGGAGTGGATAGATGAGTTAGACTTAGCAGATCATTAATGAATAATAAAAAAATATTGGATGACAGGTTAAAAACCCGAGAAACACCACTATTGATAGAATTAGAAGAAGAAGAATGACCGTCTACAATAACACTAACACTTTAACACGTTATTATGTTTGCCTTTTAACAGTTTTTTACAATTATTGTAACAGGGTATGGTGTTGCAAGACAGCCCTTTGCAAGCAAAAGTTTTTTGGGCAAAGGTGTGGAGAGAGAGGGAAAACCCACAAAAAAACCCACAAGGTATATAAATACTAAATGAATAGACTGACATAAACAGGCGATAATAAGTAGTAAGTTACTTAGACTAATTTACAGGATAATTTACAATATTAGTTAATAATATACAGTGTAGCTGTGATGAATTACACAAAAAATAAATAAAAGAATAATAAAAGCAATAATTATAGTACACAGAGCTAGTATAATGATAGTAAATGTTTATTGAAAGTATTTTTAAAAGAGCTTAAGCTTGGTGAATGTTTGATATGTACAGCAATATCATTCCATACCTTGGGACCTTGGTACATTACGAAATGTTTGTATAGGGTTAGTCATAGACCACTGTATCTCTGGACTGTTCACGCGACAATGTTTTGAAATTGCCAGGCTGCATAGCGGCCTGCGGCCCGCCCGACAAAGAGATATAGTGGTCTATGGACTAGACTGGTTTATCAGTATATATGATATACTGTAATCTTCGTAAATGTTTGTTCTATAATATTATCAAATAAAAAATTGTAAAACACACTAAAGAAATGCCATTACGAGACTGATTCACTTCAACTCTTCGCCACTTAAAACTTTGCGAGTCTCAACTTTTATCATGAAGGGTATCAATAGAAGCAACATTTTATTAGCTTTCCATTGATGTATTTTGTTTTCTGATAAATTAATTAGAACCATTCATAAATTAGCATTAAATAAATAAAATCATCAATCGGGTAATTTTCCCGATTGTAGAGGTTATTTATTTAGTTAACGCTAATTTATATACATGGTGCTAATTCATATATCAGAAAAAGAAATATATAATTCCTATATCAGAAAAAGAAATATATAAGTAAATAAATAACATCAATCGGGAAAATTACCCGATTGATGATTTTACTTATTTATTTGACGCTAATTTATGCATGGTTCTAATTGATTTATCCGAAAACTAAATATATAATTGGAAAGCTAATAAAATTGCGCTTCTATTGATACCCTTCATGATAAAAGTTGACTCAAAGTTTTAAAGGGCGAAGAGTTGGAGTGAATATTAAGTTCATGCATATTTCTTCAGTCGCGTAATGGGATTTCTTTAGCGTGTTTTACTGTTTTTTATTTGATAATATTATAGAACAAACATTTACGAAGACTACAGTATATCATATTTACTGATAAACCAGTCTATATGATCCGTATATATATATATATATATATATATATATATATATATATGGATCCGAGTGGCCCTCCGACTTCAGGCCCTTGTGCGACAGGTCGATATTCCGTGCGCAGTCCAGGTTTACAGTGGTCTATGGGTTAGTCTATGACTAGGTATTGACAGGGAGCGTGGGTTGCGGGTTTGGTAATTGTGGAGTAGTTGGTCATTATTGTAGTTAGACGCTGTTTGTTTGTACATAAAAGATGCAATATTTAATTTTTATAAATCATTTAGATTAAAAATATTTAAGGATTTAAATAATGGAGGAGTGTGCTGGCAGTAGTCATTGTCGGTCATTATTCTGATGATTTTTTTTATGGAGTACATTAAGATGGTTTAAGTGACACAGATAAGTTGTGGACCAAATGAGATTGCAATAATTGAGATGAGGATAAATGTGAGCATAATACATGCATTTAAGAACTTCAACTGGGGCAAAGGGTTTGACTTTGAGAAGGAGTGGAATTTATCTAGATAATTTTTAACAAAGGTAGGACAGATAATGTTTAAAATTTAACTTTTTGTCAAAGATTAATCCAAGGAATACTTTATCTTGTATACTTGAATAATGACATCATTTATAATTTTAAGATTTGGTAATGGTTGATATATGGTAGAGGTATATGTAGATAACATGAAGTATGCCTTGGCTGTATTTATAGTTAGGCGGTTAGCCAAACACCACTCCGCGAATTTAGCAAGCTCTGTATTTGCTCTGTTGATTAGTTCTGTGGGTTTGTCACCAATTATGTAAAGCGTAGAATCATCGATAAATAATATGGTATTTAATGGCTCAGATATGTTACATATATCGTTGATGTATAATAGAAACAGAATAGGTCCCAGTATACTGCCTTGAGATATTCCTAGATGCACTGATTTGGGGGGGAGGATATATTGTTGACTGTATATATGGTCTGTCAAGGCCGAAGTGGTTATCAATTAATATTACCAAACTTAAGAAATGTAGGAAAGAAAAAATCGTAGAGTATGATTACCCCGTATATATTTACACAACAAAAATAAAAAACTGGCTGCCGCCAAATATAAGCAACCAAACAAAAACTGCAAAATATCATAGCAGGGGTAATGTCACCCTAAGAACTCCCTGGAACGCTGCCTGGAGAAGGTGAATTGCAGCAGCAATCTTCAACACCGTATAGTCCACTTCAGACGGCGGGGAGCGTTGAATGGTGAGCTGGACAGTGAAGGGCAGTCAGAAGGAGAGCCCAATTCTCCAGCGAGTGCCTTCAGGGGTTGAGAAGAGCAGCAAGTAGTGGAGGTGTAGTCGAGGTGAGAGTTGCTAGCTGTCTGCTTAATCGTGGGCGACGAGGCTCTGTCATCACAATGGGTAAAGTACCCCCTTACCCCGAGACAGGGGCTGGAAGTGTTGAAGTGGATAGTCTGGAAACTGTGTTTGAAACCCCGAAGCACGCCGCTTGGTGAAGGGGAAAGTGGTAATCACCGTTACCGTGACGAAGGAGGTGTAGGTCAGGTATAGTTCCTCACATATGCCCCCACTAGGGTACGCCGTATAACAAAAATTCTTTTTCTCAACTTTGGCATGACAATTTCCTATGTAAAATAGAATTCTAAGACGATTTTATCTCATTCCATTTTTGCATTTGAACAGTTCTTACTATGCAAAATCGCACTTTTATATTGCACCCCTTTTCGAATATGGCTTAAATGAGTACGCAGTGACCGGTGGTCCTGTTTATTGCATCATGCACCAATATGAGTTCCAAATGACTAGCGTGGTAAGCTCTTTCTGATCAGTTGGTTCATCAGGCACTACATCAGTGTCACAGCCTCTACGTTGGCCTAGAACGTGTCCATCATGTCCTTCTTAGACCTGAAGCAGGGCATGGTCTCCCGGTGGTGGGCCCGAGCCCAGATGAACCAGTCTCTGGCCTGCTGCCCCACCACTGCTGCCGCAGCCTCTGTCACCTGCTTCACGACTCTTTCGGGGCACTGAGTGTGGATAGAGAACTCCGGAACCTCGTACGGCTTGACCAGGATCTCCTGGATCTGATCCCCGGACAGTGAACAGGTGAATGCCGGCTCATGCATCTGGCCAGGCTGCCAGCTGATCAGTGTCTGCAAGCTGGTGGCTGACAAGTTCAGCTTGGGTGTGATGCGAGGTCTTACACTGGTGTCCCATACTCCTCGCCAGCCCTCAGCTTCAAAATCTGGGTCACGGCGACCCTGCGGTCCGTCCTCACTCTGACTCGCCATCAGCGAGAGGAGGACACATTCTGAGTGTGCGAACCATGCTACTGTCCGCACGTAGAAGGTCACAGCTGTTTGACCTTCTTGGGCTGCGACCTCATCACTCTGAGCTGCGTGAGATGTGCTTGGGGCCGTCCTCTAGTCTGTGGTGAACCTGATGTCGTAGTAGAGTTTTGAAGTACACCTGCAGGCAGTACTTGACTAGGATTTCCAGGGTGTTCAGTTCTTTGCCAGTCAGTCCATGCTTTCTGGTCCACATGTACACGAGCGACTGGGCTGCGGTGAGCCATCTGGAGTGGGACACCCTGCAACACTTGATCTCCTGCAGCTCGGACGGGAGAACGCCCCGCTTCACAGCCTGGACCAGCTGGTAGGAGACCTGCTGGTCAGTGGACATGTTGACCAGGATATACTCCGGTATCTCCGTGAGATCTTCACCGCCTGGCACTCCTCTGAACTCTGCGTTGTACTGCATCTCATTCACGCTGGACAGCAGACTGCACACTGGACCCGTGAAGCCAGTGTCAGATGAGGTAGACCCGTCGATGCTGGTGATAAGGTGGTGCAGGGGCAACTCGTTTGTGTGTGACCATGTACTCCAGAAGAGCTTGCGTCCCAGCATCTTCTCCAAATGGGCGTGAGTACCACCCTTCCACCCCGTGTTGGCCCTAGTTGAGTCACCTTGCAGTACGATCAGTGAGTCGGTGGAGTCGTATGTCACCAGCAGATCATAGAGAGCCTGAGAGCACCTTGAACGCAGGCTTCTCAGGTGGCACCGGGTCCTCTGGTACAAAGTGCCAAAGGTACCTTCCAGATGGCTCCTCTATCACTGACACATGCTCCTCCCTGATCAACCTTGGGTGCAGTTTCCCATAGCTGTCGGGCACCATCGCCCTGGTCTTGTCCTTCCTCCCATCGTAACCCAATCCAACTATTTTGGTACCCTGGTGCTTCCCCTGGTCAAGGTCCCTGGCCGATGGCATGGCATCCTGCCTGGCCCTCCTCAGCTTGTTAGGATTGCAGACCAGGTACGACATGTCTGGAGAGAGGTGGCCGTCAGCAATAAGGTCCTGGAGGAATCCAGAAGCCAAGGCAGCAGCAGCAGTGGCGGAACGTCCGAACCGGATGTTTGCCAGCGCCAGGTTCCGGACTGGCATTTGTGTTTTTTCTTGCAGCTGGCCTGTCCAAGTACTGCATCACAAGGGGTGCCGGGGACCCCAGCCTCTCCCTGAGCAGTCAGTCTACCAGTATGCAGCTCCTGTGCTCCTGCCTCTTTCCTCTGAGTGGCAGGGTGAACGACTCCTCCATCCCATCCTCAGAATCCTGGTGATCTTCAGCCTGGCCCAGGAACATCTGCTCCTGCAGCTCAAGACGTCTGACCTTTTCATCTTCTCTTCTGCTTCTTCAGCTTAGCTTCCTCTTCCAACTGCTTTCTCTTTGCTGCTTTCACTTGTCTATGCGTCTCATTCTTGTCCTACCCCCGTCATCATCATTGCCCCTCTCCTCCCCAACTTTGATCCTCTGGTAGTAACAGCCACTCCAGGTCTAAAGTAGAGACTTTGCTGGCCAGGGGGCAGTCACACTGCACGTGTGCTCTCGCGTGGCACAGCGTGGGGGTTGGAGCAAGGGATTCCTGGTCCTTGCAGAGGAAGATCGTGTGAGGGCAGGCCGTTATTTCAAACAGCCTGTCCATATTCTTCTCCACGAATTCCTTACTGCTTTAGTTGCTCTGTCTCTCACCACTTCACTAACCTTCTTCCAAAATTATCTATCCTTCTGGTCACGGACCGGTCAATAACAACCACTGGAGGTGCAAACTGGGCGTTTGATTTCTTCCACTGGGCAAGCACCATGGGGGGTCAGATCCTTCGCATGTCTCTCACTGGGTACCCCCGCTTGTCAACAACCCTCCCGGATGCCGCTGAGTTCTTGGAGAAGGATTCCCCTCTTCCATCACGCGCGGATACGTAGGCACCTCACTCTCATAAACTCTCGTCCACCGCCACAAAGGCGGCCAACTTGGATCCAGAGCTCTAGTTCGGGCTTCGACCCACTTGGTTTACAAGGAGAAGCCATCCTGGAAAAGACGATCAAGAATTGATGATAGGTGCAAATGAAGCCGTTACTTTAGCGGGGCTAAGCTATGTTTTGCATATAAATATAAAAGTCTATTTTTGCATAGCAAGAAGTGCTCAAACCAAAAAGTTGAAGCGGACAAACCACCCTTAAAATTCAATTTTACATAAGTAAACACCCTGCCGAATTCGAAATAATCTATATTTCAACTTTTATTGGACCTACGGCGTACCCTAGCCCCCACTAAAGCATCTGCTGTACAACCGATGACTAAGGAGAACTGGAGCTGACCCGGAGAAACATACAAAATATTTGTAAAAGGCTGTAGTGCAGGTATCAAACATAAGAACTATGGCCGGCTGAGCAGGTGCGCTTCAATATTAGAGGCTTGTGGTCAACTTCATGGAAAAATTCCTTAACTCTCAAGTAGAAGTCAAATCTATTGACGTTGAAGACGATGCCTAGGCATCCCCTTCGGATTGTAGAGTAACGTCGCTCCATATGTAGTAGTTTCCGGCTGGCGTAAGAGATGGGATGTGCACGGTCATCATGGTACTGGAAGAATACAGCTCCCAATCCATAATTTGAAGCGTTGATGCGCAGAATGAAAGTCTGGCTGGGGTCAGGAAGCCGCAGAATGGGTCCCGAGGCCAAAGGTTGCTTCAAATGGTCGAAGATCAGGTGCAGATCATCCATCAACTGTAGGAATTCCCGTATCAGCTTCCTTAACACGTCAGAGAGGGGGACGTTGAGCTCTGAGGCCTGAGATAAGTGTTGCTGTAGTCTATCCAAAATAGACATGAGAGCAGAACAGTAATAGTAGTCCTGGTAGTCGTAGTAAACCTAGTAGTAGTCCTGGTAGTAGAAGGATGGGCACAGGGTAGATTTCATCTTGGATTCTCTGTGTAGTGGTGAAGGTGAAGTCGTGCTCATCAACCTGAGTAGACTGACTCAAAGTGAGATAAAGATTCATAACATCATGTTCCCCAGAACTAGCTGGGCCATCAGACTATAAGGTAAGCCGAGGTGAATCGTCAGTATCCGCACTTGAACAGGATATCTTACTCTTTTTCCTGAGCTCCGAAGTAGGCTCAGTTACGACCGGAAACAGTTGAAGTCTACGGTGTTTATTTTAGGATGGCGGGATTGTTAACAGATGAAGGCTACGGTGTTTATCAGAGGGTGGCGCGACTGGTAACGGCTGAATGGGTACTGGACGTACCCGTCTCTTAGTTGACAAGCGATGACATTTGTCGCAGAAACGACAGTAATCCCAGATGTCCGCGCACATTCCTGGCCAGTAAAAGTCTTGAGAGATCTTCATCAGGGTCTTAAGATGGGAGAAATGACCAGCTAAAGGATCTTCGTGAGCCAAACGTAGGATGACGGGACGGCACTTACTGGGGATAACCAATGATTAAGTATTTACCTTATTTGGGCGATCAGAGGAGAGACATTGCCGGTACAGGAGGCAGTGTTCCTGTAGAAACTTGTAGGTGGCACCATCCCGTGCCTTCTCTACTTCACAAGTAGATGTTGAGGCACGTAGACACTGCAGTGAAGGACATGATTCTTGTACGTGACGAAACTCACCAGGGGTCACAGACAAAGGATGGAGTTCAGGCAGGAATAGAGAGTGGATCCGTTCAGCGGCTCCACAGGACACACTTCAATAGGCCACTGCACTGAATATTAAGATCCCGTTCCAAATGTCCATAAATCTTGATTAGATAGGCAACTTGCGGACAACTGGGTGCTAGCGACCAATATTTGATGTTATTTTAACCAAAATAAGGCAATCTTAAGTGCTTCTTATGTTGAAAATCAGGTTTTCACTAATAACATCAATGGTTTTGATATACTCATGTCCATACCATGAACACTAGTTTGAAGAAATAGTATTTGAAAGTATGATCTACTCATATGATCTATGGTCCGACAGCCTTTAAGGAACTGTTACGTCAAAATGTTATTATAAAGATTATAATCTTTCAGCATCAATGGAGAAATATATTCACCCAAACATTGACATAACAGCTCCTTAAGGCTGTCGAACCATACATGAGTAGATCATACTTTCAAATACTATTTCTTCAAACCAGTGTTCATGGTATGGACATGAGTATATCAAAACCATTGGTTTTATTAGTGATAACCTGATTTTTAACATAACACTTAAGATTGCTGTATTTTGGTTAAAATAACATCAAATATATTGGTTGCTAGCACCCAATTGTCCGCCAGTTGCCTATCTAATCAAGATTTATGGACATTTGGAACGGGATCTAATATTCAGTGGTGCCTATNTTTTCACTAATAACATCATGTTTTTCCAGACATGCCTTTAAAGGAACTGTTCGATCCAAAATGTTATTATAAAGATTATAATCTTTCAGCATCAATGGAGAAATATATTCACCCAAACATTTTGACATAACAGCTCCTTAAGGCTGTCGAACCATACATGAGTAGATCATACTTTCAAATACTATTTCTTCAAACCAGTGTTCATGGTATGGGCATGAGTATATCAAAACCATTGGTTTTATTAGTGAAAACCAGATTGTTAACATAACACTTAAGATTGCTGTATTTTGGTTAAAATAACATCAAATATATTGGTTGCTAGCACCCAATTGTCCGCCAGTTGCCTATCTAATCAAGATTTATGGACATTTGGAACGGGATCTTAATATTCAGTGCAGTGGCCTATTGGAGGAGACTCACATGGTTGTAGAGGTTGACATTCAACAAGGGGAGGCTGGGGAGCATCCTAGGCATTAGATGAGATGGAGTCTTCGGGAGAAACAGTCATTAAGGAGAAGAGAACGGATCTTGTGGCAGTGAAACATTAGTGGTGGCTTGGTCCTTATCATTGTGGAGAGAATGGTCATCACGAAGTTGAGGGTCAGGACTATTAGGAACAACACACCGGGGATATTCCCAATCAATGCACTAGCAACTTTAAGTGGGGCCCTTACGGCATCAGTCCAGCCAGTATAAAATGGGCACCGTAAGTAGCAGCTAACAACGGGGAGTTCATCGGTGCGTGCTAAATAATCAGCAACTTTAACTTTGGGACAGAGTGATGGGTCAATGTCTGACAGGCCGTCTTCAGAAACTACGACACCAGAGCACCCAGTGTCCCTAATGATGGTGGAAGACCATGAACCATTGATGGTCCCCGAAACTGAATAGTGGGGACTAGTGGAGACTTTACGCTCCTCTAGACAAAATTGAACCTTATAAGAGGCTGTGACAGTAGTTCCGTCCTTGAAGGTTCGAGGATTATGGGGGCAGCAGTGTGGTCGTATGTGTCCAGCCTCCCCACAATGGTGACAAGTCACATGTGAGGGAGCTTGATTCCCCGATGATGGGATCCTCAGCGGCGTAGGAAGTCTAGGGAGAGATCTCCTCGCGTCGTTATAAGAAACCTTAGGATAGGCGTTGTTGGTGGACGCCCAGTCGTCCGCTAGTTGAATTGCATCCTTCAGCAGGGCCGGCCTCCTTTCCTTGATGAAGAGGCGAATGTCAGGTGACAAGGAAGATAGAAATTTATCTAGGATTATAAATTGCCTCATATTCTCATAGGTCTCAGGCGCACAGGAGGACTCAACCCAAGAATCAAACATTCGTGACAACTGGGTGACGAATTGATGATGGTAGTTCTGCCCTACTTAAATCTTGGCTGACCGGAAACTACTCTGTAGCCATCTGGAGTCGTACTGAAACCAGTTAAGAGTGCAGACTTCAGTAGATCGTAGTCCTTAGTGGTGGAGGATGGAAGGGACGGTAGAGATCCGCAGCCTTTCCCGTAAGAAGGCAACCCAGACGAACAGCGAAGGTATCCCTAGGAAGTACCAGCATCTCGGCCACTCGTTCGAACCTTGTTGAATAGGTGGCTATATCCTCGTCATCCGTGTAGGCTGGTAAAATTGGCCTGGATACAGTATCGGATGGTAAATGGACTGAGGGCTTACCTTGAGCAGCGATTTCGGCCGGTTTGATCTCTTTCACCCGCTCAGCTAGTCTTTCTTCTCGATCTCGCAAAGCTTTGTCTTTCTTCTCGATCTCGCACAGCTTGTCTTTGTCTTTCTTCTCTCTCTACTTGTCTTTCTTCTCTCAATCTTTTGCTGCTCCTGGATCCAACGGCCAATCTCCGATCAGAGATCAGAGTCAGACGAGGGCCTCGCCTTGCTCCTTCAAGGTTGGAAGAAGGAACTGTAGATGAGACAGAACAGTACACATAAATAACAACAATTAAATAACAACCAAAAACACCAAAATCCCAAAAAACCCTAAAGAAATATGTGCAACACCTAAAGGGAAAATAATAAAAATAAGCTTTCAACGTTGTTCCGGGGCTTAAGGCAGCAACGGCGCGCAGCGGCGACTTACAAACAATACGCCCACAATCTTAAGAAAGGTAATAAGTTAATTGATCCTGGCAAAGGCGCCAATTATGTCAGGGCCGAGGTGGTTATCAATTAATATTACCAAACTTAAGAAATGTGGGGGAAGAAAAATCGTAGAGTATGATTACTCCGAATATATTTACACAACAAAAACAAAAAAACTGGCTAGCCGCCAATTAAAGCAACCAAACAACAACTGCAAAATAACATAGCAGGAGAATGTACCCTAAGAAACTCCCTGGAATGCTACCGCTGATTGCAGCAGCAATCTTCAGCACCGTATAGTCCACTTCAGACGGCGGGGAGCGAATGATGAGCTGGACAGTGCAGGGCAGTCAGGAGGAGAGCCCAATTCTCCAGCGAGTGCCTTCAGGGGTTGAGAACAGCAGCAAGTAGTGGAGGTGTAGTCGAGGTGAGAGTGGCTAGCTGTCTGCTTAATCGTGGACGGCGAGGCTCCGACATCACAATGGGTAAAGTACCCCCTTACTCCGGGACAGGGACTGAAAGTGTTGACGTGGATAGTCGGATAACTGTGCTTGAAGCCCCGAAGCACGCCGCTTGGTGTAGGGGAAAGTGGTAATCACCGTTACCGTGACGAGGGAGGTGTAGTTCAGGTGTAGTTCCTCACAAGGTCCTATTACTTAGGTATGAGTTAAACCAGTCATGAATACAGCCACGAATTCCATAGTGATACATTTTGTCCAGTAGAATGTTGGGTTGAACAGTGTCAAATACTTTTCGAAAATCAATAAAGATTGAAATTATAAAATTGTTGCTATATAGTGCTGTGTATAGGGCAGATGTGTAGGTATTGATGGCATCAAAAGTATTAAAACCTGGTCTAAATCCAAATTCCTTATCGTTTAGTATGTTCATTTTACTTAAGATTAATAATAGGTGCTTTTTCATTAATGTTTCAAATTTTATTGAGAACACAGATAAGATATAAATAAGTCGATAATTGGACAAATCAGTTTTGTTTCCAGATTTATGGATTGGAATTACTTTATCCAGCTTAAATATGTTGGGAAAAACACCAGTCTTAATTGATTGGTTAAACAATATTGTAAGTGGTTTGGCAAATATTTTTTGTGTTTTCTTTTATTATTTCTACTGATACGTCATCGATGTGCCCTTTCTTATTTTTTAGGGAAGTGATTACTTGAGTGATGTCATTGTTAGTTGCTATGGGTATTACCAAAGAATTAGGGTAGTTTCCTCCGAGATAAGAATTGTGAGATGTTTGTGTGGGAGGCAGATCATTCGCAAGTTTTGTGGCTATTTGTGAGAAATACTTATTGAATGCACATGAAATATCGTGTGAGTTATGAATAATTTGGTTATTGATATTTATGGTGTTGGTTGTTGTTCTGAGATTTGTTTTGGTATTTCTTAGTTCATTTATTGTTTCCCACATCTTCTTAGTATTTAGTCTGAAACTTCCGAATCTTTGTAAATATAGTTTGCTTTGACTTGTTTAATTAGGTTAGTACAGTGGTTCTCAACCTTTTTCACTCCATTCCCCCCTTCATGAATTCTCAACATTCGTGTGGCTCCCCTTCATTTTTCTCCCAAATCCCACCCCGCCAAAAAAGGTAAAAATATTTTTTTTTTTAAATGTTGATGAAGAGAACAACCTTTGCTTTATTACAAAGTTTACAGTCATAATTATCTTATATTTGATAGATTTATGTGCTATGCTTAACTTACATCACTTGCCTACAAAAGACTAGCGGACACTAGCAAATTTGAATCTGGTTGGGAAAAAGTTCAATTAATCTCTGCATATTTTATCACACATCAGTGGGAAGGCTGATATTGTTTCTTTTCAGTCAGTTGACGAATCCGAGGTTGTGTCACTGACAATGCACATCTCATGTCGGGGTCCACATCCAATCGGTTCCGGCTCTTATTCTTGATTTGTAGAAGGGTGGAGAAACCAGACTCACATAAATAGGTAGTTGGAAAAGTCAAGAGTAGTCGAAGTGCAATCTCACTGACTTTTGGATATGACTGATGCATTGAACACCAGAATACATTCAGAGATTTTTCTTCATAGAGATATTTGGCAGCAGAATCATGTTTTGAGATCAAGGAACTCGTCCTGAACATCACTGGGAATGGTAGTAATATCAAGAGTGCCAGAGAATGGATTCATTACCATCTTCCCTTCTTCCTCCTCGAATTCTGGGAAGTACCTATTAAGTTCACTTTCCAAGGATCTCAGATGCTGAGTGATTTCAGTTTTAAGTAATGGGTCAAGCAGACTATCTTCTTCATTCTCGTCAAGGACAGCTGAAAGGTTTTCAAACATGGCAACATTCCCGGCACCGACTTTCCTTTGCCAATTCTGGAGCTTGGCAAGAAATCCACGAAGACAATCCATCAGGTGAAACACATTTCTTTCCTTGCCCTGTAGCTTCAGATTCAACCTATTTAGCTGCTCAAATAGATCTGCTAAATATGAAAGACGTGGCTCCCACAAAACCTCATTGAAGTGACTCAACAGATCATCTTTCCCTTGCATTTCCAGGAACAATTTAAGCTCCCCCCGAAGTTCAAACACTCGATTCACAACATTGCCCTTGGAAAGCCAGCGCACTTTGGAGTAAAAGAAGGAGAGCTTCATGCTCCGAATCCATGTCTCTACAAAGGTTCTGGAAAAGGCGAGAGTTCAGAGCTCCAGCTTTTACAAAGTTGACGCATTTGACCACTGCCTCTAGGATCTTGCAAAGTTCATCAGGGAGGGTTTTCGACGCCAGTGCAAAACGATGGATCATACAATGAACCCCCTTGGCATTCGGAGCTACTTCCTTGACACGCTTCTGGAACCCTGATTTTGATCCCAGCATCGCTGGAGCCCCGTCTGTACAGACTCCACAACAATTTTCCCAGAGGATCCTGTTGGCTTTGAAGAAAGAAGATAGCTTTTCCATCACATCTTTAGCTGTTGTGGTGGTCTCAAGCTGTGTACATAACAGATATTCTTCCTTGATATCACACAAGAAAATATACCTAACAAACACGAGTAGCTGTGCACAAGAACTCACATCCGTTGACTCATCCAGCTGTATTGCAAACATACCAGTTGGAGACGATTTGATCTCCTGTATCACTTTTTCCTTTATGTCATCTGACATTTCATTAATTCTCCGCTTCACTGTGTCGTTTGACAAGGAAATTTGTTGAATTTTACGTTCACTTGCATCTCCAAGAACACGCTTGACCATCTTTAAAGTACATGGCTTGATTAAGGTTTCACCAATTGTGTGGGGCTTCTTTTGCTTCGCTATTTCGAGGGCAACCTCGTATGATGCCTCAACTACACTTGAGGTCTGTTGTTGGAAAGCACCAGTCTCATCCAGTTTCTGTTTTCCCAAACTACTTTCGTGGCGCCTGAAGAAATCGGGGTCTTTCTCAGCATACTGTGGATGGATGGTCAGCAAATGATGCTTCAACTTACTAGGCCTCATAGAATCGTTCCCCAGCACTTTGAAGCACAGTACACACTTGAGGTTTCTCGATGCCATCAGCGAGGATTGATGTAAATCTGTAGTTAATGTACTCTTCACTGTACTTCCGCTTCTTACTAACACTAGTAGCCATCGCAAATCTAAGGAAAATAAAGAAGACAGAACATCAGAACAAACATTAAGTGATAAGACAAAAGAATGATAATGAAGGACAGATAAATAGGACAAGTGATAAAATGACAAACACAAATATCCACATACATAACACATCCATGGACTCACAAATTAAGCACACACACAGTCATACACAAACATACACACAGAGAGAGTAAAGATGATAAACATTCACACTCAAGCTAGCAAGCTGAAATGTACTTTCTACAGCAAGAACACGCCTCCTTTGACAAGCGCTGCCCCAATTGAAATAATAATAAGAATAGCGAGTCACATCAATATAAGCACTAAAAAAAAAAATACAGGAATACCTAAGTAGGGAATGAGCATGAAAAACAATGATACCAAAAAATAAGAAATATTTCACACACGAAAAACAGCGACCGCATTTATAATTGTCGAACAAAATAAGTAACACAGTATATGGATGTTTACGTGATGATATCCCAGGCCATACTGAGATCATTCGATCGCCTCTCTTCCTGTCTCCCGGTGACTCACCCTCACTCACCGCCCGTGTCTCTCACCCGTCTCATACGCGTTCGTTCTCCTCCGCGTTTTCTATCACACATACACTGCACAAATAATTACAATTTCGCACACATACATACATACACACGTACACACACATTCGTAACAATATTATGTAACAAAATTTTATTGTCAACTTAATGATTAATCAATTAATTATTAAAACAAGAACATTTTCTTTGCCAGGACAGTGATGCAAGTTTTTTTTCAAATTCAGATTCCTAACATTATTTAGAAATGTATATTTTGCAACAGCCCACCATGGCCCCCAGGTTGAGAACCACCGGGTTAGTAAGATAGTTTCTGTATTTTTTGTATACATCAAAATGTATCATTCCTAGCTTATATGATTTGTACAAGGTGAATTGGTGTTGTATAGATTTCATTATTCCTTGCGTTATCCATGGTTTTTGGTGTCTTTTAGTTGAAATGAATCTAGATATTTTAGGGAAACATGAATAGTAAATGCTTTGTACCTTGTCTAAAAATATATTAAAATATACATTTGCATCATTGCTGATTAGTATGGAATTCCAATTAATGTCTGTGATCTTAGTTTTAAATTTTGAACGATTTTGATAGTTTTTAGATAGTAGTAGCTAACTATAGATATATAGTAGTAGCGTTCTAATGCAGAAGCTGCTATAGAACGGTTTTCAAGGAAACTTAAGATGAAGGTGCAGAAAGAAGGATAGAAATAGAATGAGGGTAGTTTAGATATAAAAGATTTGTGCCAGACCCTATCAAAAGCTTTTGATATGTCAAGGGCAACAGCAAAGGTTTCACCGAAACCCATAAATGATGATGACCAAGATTCTGATAGGAAAGTTAGAAGATCGCCAATAGATCACATTTACGGAAAACGTACTGACGATCAGATAAAAAATTGTGAGCAGATAGATGCTTAAGAATCATCTGATTAAGAATAGATTCAAAAGCTTTAATAAGGCAGAAAGTCAAAGATAAAGGACGGTAGTTTGAAGGATGATATTGGACACCCTTCTCAAGAAAAGGTTAAATGTGAACAAACATCCAGCAAGAAGAAAAGGTGGAAGTAGATCGACATAGACGGAGAAGTTTGACCAGGCACGGTGCAAGCACAGAAACACAGTTTTTGAGAACAATAGGAGGGACTCCGTCAGAACCGTAAGCCTTCCGAAGATCTAGGCCGGAAAGGGCAAAGAAAACATTATTACGTAGGATCTTAATAACAGGAATAATAAAGTCAGATAATGGAGGAGGAACAACCCCTTCATCAACCAGAGTGGAATTTTCAGCAAAGGTTTGAGCAATAAGATCAGCTTTATAAATAGATGAGACAGCTGTGGAGCAATCTGGGTAAAGCATAGGAGGTAGAGATGAATACGAAAATTTGTTAAATTTATATATATTTTTTTTTTTACATCACAAAGGACTGGCCAAGAGCGCAAAAAAATATATAACAAAAAGCCCGCTTACCTGCTAGTCTCTATAAAGAAGACAGTAGAGATAAGACTGAGAATAAATAGAGAAGACAGAGAATAAATAAATGAGGGTGGGCCAATTTAGTTCGGGATGTGTCTTGTCACTAATCTCTTGAAAAGTTTTAAGTCTTAGGAAAGTGGGAAAATATAAACAGGAAGCGGGTTCCAGAGTTTACCAGTGAAAGGGATGAAAGAGTAAAGATATTGATTAACTCTTGCAGTAGAAAGATGGACAGAATAGGGATGAGAATGAATAGAAAATCTAGTGACGCGAGGCCGCGGGAGAGGGTAAGGTATACAGTTAGCAAGTTCAGAAGAGCAGTGAGCATGAAAATAACGGTAGAAGACAGCAAGAGAAGCAACATTACGGCGGTGTTTTAAGATTGAAAACAGTCAGTCAGAGGAGTGGAGTTGATGAGACGAAAAGCTTTTGACTCAACCCTGTTCAGGAGAGCTGTATGAGTGGATCCCCCCCAAACATGTGAAACATACTCCATACATGGGCGGATAAGGCCCCTGTACAGAGCAAGCAGCTGGAAGGGAGAAAAAAATGGACGCAAACGCCACAGGACACCTAACTTCTTAGAAGCTTAGAAGCGACTTTAGCAAGAGATCAGAAGTGAGATTTCCAGTTCAGATTTTTAGTAAAGGATAGTCCAAGAATGTTCATTGTAGAATAAGGAGACAGTTGAGTGTCATTGAAGTAGAGGGGATAGTTATCTGGTAGGTTTGTCGAGTAGATAGGTGAAGAAATTGAATTTTTGAGGCATTAAACAAAACAAGGTTTGCTTTGCCCCTATCATAAATTATAGATATATCGGAGGTTAATCATCAGCGTAGGAGTGGATATTGCTTTGAGTTAAACTTAGAAGATCGTTAACCCGGGAACTGCGGGAGCAAATTTTTTTTTAGTGCCACCAGTGCGGGGATGTGAGTAAAACAGTGACCATTACAGAATTGGATGAAAATCACATCAACGTCAAGGTAGTAAAAATCCGCATCCGGCAATATATATATTTTTAACCCAAACGTATGGGGTTGTGGTGTGGTTGTGTTCGGGAGTTGAAATATCTGGTGCGAATGGCACCAAACCGCAGGTGAGAGACTGCTGAGGTGAGATCAGGGGTGCCACTCCTTGGGATTTTTCCCAAGATTTTGAGGGGATTATTCAAGTATTTCTCCAGTAGTTTATCTCAAGGTAAGCATAGGTACCGTTGTACCGTACCTTGAGATAAACTTCTGGAGAAATACTTGAATAATCCCTCCAAAAGTCCAAAGATAGATAAAAAATATCCCAACGCCAGGACCTAAATCCCAAGATCTTGGGAAAAAAACACAAGGAGTGGTATATCTCTGCGTACAACGTAGTTAGGCAGATGGTGGTGTGTGTTACCGAGGGCTGACATCAAGGCGTATATGTGACACAGTTTGTAGACTTCTACGAATGTTGGCGCGGTTTTTGTATGCAATTGAAAATTGCGCTTCCGGAAGGCTTGCCGCAGTCGCTCACCAGAGCCATCCGGAAGGCTTGCCGCAGCCCAACGGGTTAATAAATAATAGGAAGGAGAGTGGATGATAGGACAGAACCCTGAGGAACACAACTACTGATAAACTTAGGAGAAGAACAATGTCCGTCTACAGGAGCTGCAATAGACAGTTTGAAAGGAAACTTAAGTTGAAGGTACAGAGAGAAGGATAGAAACAGAATGAGGGTAGTTTGGAAATTAATTATTTGTGTCAGACTCTTATCAAAAACTTTTGATAATAATTCAAGGGCAACAACAAAAGTTTCACCGAAACCACTAAAGGAGGATGACCAAGATTCAGTTAGGAAAGCTAGAAGTTTGCCAGTAGATCGCCCTTTACGGAAACCGTACGGAGGATCAGATAGAATATTGTGAGCAGATAGATGCTTGAGAATCGTCTTATTAAGTATATATTCAAAAACATTAGAAAGGCTATAGGACGGTAATTTACAGAATTAGAACAGTCACCCTTCTTAGGAACAGGTTGGAAGCAAAAGCTCCTAGCAGGCTTTACTCCAGCAGGTTTGCTGGAGCAAACCTCCAGCAAGAAGGAAAGGTGGAAGTAGATAAACAAAGACAGAAAAGTTTGACCAGGCAGTGTGCAAGCACAGAAGCACAGTTTTTTTAGAATTATAGGAGGGACTCCGTCAAGACCGTAAGCCATCTGAGGATCTAGGCCACAAAGGGCAAAGACAACATCTGTTACGTGGCTATATCAGGTTTTCCCCGAGGGCCAAAGAAACTGGGATCTCCGGCTTGTGTTTATTACCTCTTTGGTTTTACAACTTCCTTTTGTACATACATAATATATATATATCACTGCCCCTTGGCAGCGGCTAGGCACCAGACTCCCAAGTCCTCCTCAGGTACCAACAGGACAGGGAGCGAGCGTCCCGGTGTGGGTGGCTTGGTGCGCGTTGGTGACCCCTGGGGACTGGGTGCCGAACAGGAGAGGCGGCCAGGAGTTTCACCGCGGTTGGCCTCAGTCACCAACAGGACAGGGAGTGAGCGTCCCGGTGTGAGTGGCTTGAGGCGCGGCGGTGTCTTCAGTGGGCTGGACGCCCAACGGGAGAGGCGGCCAGGAGTCCCACCGCGGTTGGCCTCACCACCGAGGCCTCTGCGGCTCGGTGAAGGCGTGATGGGGGAGGTGGGTAAAGGCACCGCCAGGAGCGCCTTTAACTGATGGCGTGCGTGCTCCAGTCGGGGGTGTGTAAGGCAGGGAACACCCGCCCTTACCAGCTGCACGGGGATCCACCACGGCCTCCTGCAGATAGTGGAAGAGAGGAACGGGACGGGGAGGACAGGTAGTGAATGACGGAGTGGGAGTGGGAGTTGGAGTGGGGGTGCTCTCACGGTGACGAGCTGGCGTCAACACCGGAGTAGGGATGGGAGTTGGGATGATTTCACGGTGACTTATGGCTGTCTGAACCGGAGTTGGGATGCTCTCGCGGTGACTTATGGCTGTCTAAACAGGAGTTGAGAAGGTTAGGTGAGGATGAGGAGAGGAGTTCGGGGGGCTTGACGCCGCGACCAGGACTGACTGTCGCTGGCTGGGCGCGCCTTATATACCCCTCGCTCTCCTCGAGTGCGGCCGCCATGCCGATCCTTCCCGTGTTCTGCTTGTGGCTGTGTCTTCGTCACAACATTATTACGAAGGATCATAACAACATGCATAATATAGTCAGAGGGTGGATGAAAACGTGGAACTAGTCCTTCATCAACCAGAGTGGAATTTTCAGCAAAGGTTTCAGTGAAGAGTTCAGCTTTATGAATATATGAAACAACTGTGGAGCCATCTGGGTGAAGCATAGGAGGGAAAGATGGAGAAGAAAAAATGTTAGATATGATATTATCTAGATGTCAAAAGTCACGAGAGGAGTTTGATTCAGAAAGATTTGTCATCTATTATGAATGAAGGAGTTTTTGGTATGTTGAAGAAAAAATTTGGCATGATTACGGGCATAAATATATAGGCCATATAGGGCATGAGTTTCAGGGGATGGATGGTTACAGTACCGTCTGTTAGCCGTCTCTCTATCTTGGACAACATGAGAACAAGCAGAGTTAAGCTAAAATTGACGGGCTTTTGGATTATAAAAAAGTGTGTGGAATGTATGCCTCCATGCCAGAGACTATGACCTCAGTTTTGCGTTCTGTACAAAGAGGTGGGTCTCTGACATGGAACCAATAATCATTCAATGGAAAATCAGAGGAGTACTGCCTTAGGTCCTCTTACTTAGCTGAGTTGAAATGGCAGAAGCATCTCCACTTAGGTGGGTCACGGAACGGCACCGGAGGGATTGAACATAAATAAGATTGTGATCGGAGGAACCCAACGGAGAGAATAGTTTAACAGAGTAAGCTGAAGGGTTAGTAGTTATAGAAATATCAAGAATGTTGGACATGTCTCCAAGGCGGTCAGGAATACGGGTTGGGTGCTGCACCAGCTGCTCTAGGTCCTGGAGGAAAGAATAGTTGTAGGCTTGTTCACCCGGTTTGTCAGTGAAAGAAGATTAAAGCCAAAGCTAATGGTGGACATTGAAATCGCAATGATTGGAAATTTCTGCAAAAGGAAAAGGAGATGAGATATGCTCCACTTTTAATGTCCAATAGTCGAAGAATTTTACATAGTCCAAGGAGTTAAGGCCGGTTCCGATAGGTCCGCTTCTACGGATTCCGTTACCGTTCACTGCACAACAATGACGTCACTATCATCACCGATTGAGTGGCTGTAGTGGGAGCCGGGCACATTTTGTACCTCCGCTCGAGCGGACACCGCCGAGCGGGAGAGATGACTTGATTCTAACTTTGTGACGGCAAACCAACTCAATCCGCTCGGTGCGGTCGACTTTTTTGTGACGTCATTATTGGGCGCTGAACGGCAGCGGAATCCGTAGAAACGGACTTGTGGGAATCGGCCTTTAGGTCAATCAATCAATCATTAGAGGCATACACCGGGGGGCGCCTCTCCTCGCCCACCCTATGACGTCACTCCCGGGGGTCACCACGCGTGAGTCCCCATGTATGCTCCTTTCCCATACCAAGCAACTATCGACAGGAAACATAGACTTGCCACTTGTGGGCGCCCCCTTGGCCTCCTCCACGCCGAATTATCTCTTACAGATACAACCCAATTAGTCCAGGAGTAATTGGTTTAAACCCGAACAAATTATAAACAAGCTTAAAATTGCAGGATATGTTCAGAAAATTGTCCTGATTAACCTACTAAAAGTCTTCAGAAATCCTACTTGTGCTTCAGCGGAAATCCAAAATGGCGTCCAAAATGGCCGCCAGTCCTTTAGTTTCCCATATCTCTGGTTTCAGACATGATAGAAAGACAAAAAAGGTATCAAAATATAGGTCTTGAGGCATGTGGATGTTGATTAAACCATTAATTAGAAGCCAAGATGAGAATCTGAAACGATACCAAAGCTAAAACTAATATAAAGGTGTGGCGTAGATGCACTTTTCATCAGTTCGTATGCCAGATTATCTGTACATTTTAACTGTACCAACTGTTATTTCGTTGTTGTTTTTTGTATTTCAGAGATAGCATCGTGTGTAATATGTCAAGACAATTTGGGAAGAAATTATGTCTGCGTTGGAGACAAGGGACGGAGGACTCTGGTGACAGCAAGCCTGAAAAAACAAGATGGACTACACCACCTGTTCAATAACATCACTGCCAGGGGGAAAAACACAGTCATTAATCCTGATCTGTTCTTCAACAGAATCAACTGTGTCTTGAAGTCAAGCTCTGACCTGGAAGAGTTTATGTCATACTAGCCGCAAAGCCGCCCTCCGGGCGGACTTTTTGGCTAGCTCCTGCGGAGGGCTATTGGTGGGCCTTCGGCCCACCAAACACAGACTCTCCAGATAGCCCCTTCTAGCTTTCCTGAAATCATGGATGTAGAAATGTATGTATTAACGCCAAGCCATTCACATCACCCCCGACCCATTCACTCACCCATTACCCATCACCCCCCACCCATTTACTCACCCATTACCCATCACCCCGCACCCATTCACTCACCTAGCCGCAAAGCCACCCTCCGGGCGGACTTTTTGGCTAGCTCCTGCGGAGGGCTATTGGTGGGCCTTCGGCCCTCAAACACAGACTCTCCAGATAGCCCCTTCTAGCTTTCCTGAAATCATGAAACCCATTCACTCACCCATTACCCATCACCCCCCACCCATTCACTCACCCATTACCCATCACTCCCCATCTATTCCCTCACCCATCACCCATCACCCCCCACCCATTCACTCACCCATTACCCATCACCACACACCCATTCACTCACCCATTACCCATCACCACACACCCATTCACTCACCCATTACCCATCACTCCCCATTTATTCCCTCACCCATCACTCATCACCCCCACCCATTCACTCACCCATTACCCATCACCCCCACCATTCACTCACCCATTACCCATCACCACACACCCATTCACTCACCCATTACCTATCACTCCCCATCTATTCCCTCACCCATCACCCATCACCCCCCCCCATTCACTCACCCATCACCCCACACCCATTACCCATCACCCCACCCATTCACTCACCCATTACCCATCACCCTACATCAAGGTTTCCTCAATTCTCGCAACCCACTTTTTTTTCACAATTCTCGCTAATAGGCTGCTAAAAAAAAAAAAAAAAAAAATTATCGGATCATCTCATAAGTGGGCTTAAACCCTTCCCCTGGTCAACCCGGTTCCAAAGATGTGCCATATGATGGGATTGCACCACGGGGGGCGGAACCTATACCACACACACACACACACACACACACACACACACACACACACACACACACACACACACACACACAGGACACACTTTCGCTTTTATTAATATAGATGAGCTTGCCCCTCAACCTTTTTCCCTGTTTCATGATGGTGTCATGCGGAAGCCAAACAAGAGTGCCCTAGGTACACTCTTGAAGTCGTTTGTCCCTGCGCAACCCGACATGCCAGACAAGTGTCACTATGTTGTGGATGGGGGTCACCTGTTGCAAACAGTGGTGTGGCTACAACAATCTAACTACAGAGATGTGTGCCACGGTTATGTATCCTATGCCATGAAACACTATGGAGCAGTGAGCACTCACTACTGTTGTATTTGATGGCTATAACACCATCTCAACAAAGGCAGCTGAGCAACAGTGGCGAGCAAAGACAGCCACATCTAGTAACATCTTGTTTGACCAGAACATGCAAACCACTACTTCTCAGGCTGCATTTATGGCCAATGGTCACAATAAGGAGCGACTAATACAAATGCTTAGTGTAATTTTGTGTCAGTCAGGCATTCTAGTGAAGCAGGCCAAGGCTGATGCCGATGCCCTGATTGTATCAACAGCTCTATCATTAGCAGAGTCAGGGAAACCTGTGGTTGTTGCTGGTACAGACACTGACATACTGGTAATGCTGGTGGCTCAAGCAACCACGAACATGGACTTGTATATGCTGTGTCGGAAGAACCCCATAACACTGTACAGGATTCGTGACATTCAAGACAACGTTGGCAACACAAGCTCATATCTGAAGGTGCTCCATGCAATAACTGGTTGCGTTACTGTGTCTGCGTTGTATCGCCAGGGGAAGGGCAAGACATTCAACCTGGTACATAAGAAGAAAGAGTATGGTCTTCAAATTTTCAACAGTATTGGGAACACTCACCAGCAAGTGCAAGAGGCAGGTGAATGCTTCCTCCTGACGCTATATGGAGCTAGCAGCAAATGTGCTTCACTGGACAAGTTCCGATACATTGCCTACAAAAAGGAAATCAGCAGGACCTCTCTTGCATCAACCTTTCAGCTGTCAACATTACCGCCAACAAGTGCTGCAGCTAAGCAGCATTCCTTCAGAACATACCTAACAGTGCAGTAGTGGATGGGGAATGTCATGGAGCCAAAAGAGTGGGGATGGAGACTGAAAGATAACAACCTCACTCCCATTGAAACAGATCAGCCCATAGCCCCTGACACTCTGCTAAACATGGTCTCGTGCTGCTGCAGAGCAGATGGATGTGGTGTGTCATGCGGTTGTAGGAGGCTTGGGGTGCACTGCTCCAACGTATGCACTAAGTGCAATGGCCAGACCTGCAACAATGTGGCACCAGCTCCGTCACTGCTGGATGTAGATGGAGAAAGTGACGAACCTCGACCAGTTTCTCCAGACAGTGATGTACAGGGTGATAACTATGTGTAATATTGCATATCTTGGTGTAAGGCTACTTTGCAAGCATTCCAAATTGTGTATTTTTGAATTTGTATATATCTATATATATATATAATATATATATATATATAGGCAAATTAGGCATACATATATATTATGCATACATGTGTGTGTTTACAGGTATATTTTGTTGTTTTCCAGTTTATATTCTTTCTCTTTGTTTATTTTTGCTTGCCGTTTAATGAACCATTATATATATATATATATATTTTTTGCTATTTTTTTTCCTTTTAATAACTTCCCTTGCTGTAATGGTGGATTTCAATTGATGCGGTGTGTATTTTTCTCTAATACAGTGTATGCTTGGTGTGAATATGCTGTGTCTCATCTTAAGATGTTTGCTGGACAAACTTACATTTTCATGTTGTTGCATTTCTTTCACATTATTGTATGCGAATTTTGTCATTGTTTACCCCGCTGTGGGGAGTCACCTTGTCGTGGTGGCGGGGCTTGAAGCGTGGTCGACGGCGCCACCTACTCTGGCGGCCTGCCTGCCATTGTTGGGTTCGGTGGCCGTCGGCCTCGTGGACCAAGCGCTCCCCCTTCGTCACTGGGAGGTGGAGCCTTCCGGTGATGTCGCCTTTATGCTTCCTCCCTCTTTCTCTCCTTTCTTAGGCCCAGTTGCAAGAAGGTCTTATCGTGCTCCCCATAGGGTCCCGGCGTGGAAATGCCCGACACCTCTGGTTCAAGAACAGCGCCATTTCATCCCCATCGTGGGCCCCATCGGGCAAAAATTGTCGGGCGGTAACCCCCTACCGACGAGATGATCGATGAGCATCATGTATTATTAAATACTTCCATTGAACATCAATATAATCAACATATTCAATATGTGATACATTTCTGATGAAGAATCAACGCGGTTACGAAGCCAAAAAGGCAGCTAATACATACTTTTCAGTTGTTTTGTTGGTAGTTCCGTTGAAAGAACTCAAGTCAAGACAGTCAACAACTCAACATACCCATCGGTGTTCTCCCGCTGTTTTGACCGGAGGGTTTATTTACCATTTTCACCCATCAATCTTGGACACACAAACAGCCGTCGGAAATGAAAAATAATCAAGGGGGGTCTGGCTGGGGGGACGAAACTCCCCTAGCGAGGTTAGGTTACGAAAACAATTGCCCAGGTTAGGTTAGTCAACTAGCAGGGGGGTCTGGGGGGGACGGCGAAACCCCCCTAGCGAGGTTAGGTACGAAAACAAGTGCCCAGGTTAGATTAGTTAACTAGCAGGGGGGTCTGGGGGGGGCGAAACCCCCTTGCGAGGTTAGGTTAAGAAAACAATGCCCAGGTTAGGTTAGTTAACTAGCGGGGGGGTCTGGGGGGGAACGAAACCCCCCTTGCGAGGTAGGTTAAGAAAACAATGCCAAGGTTAGGTTAGTTAACTAGCGGGGGGGTCTGGGGGGGAACGAAACCCCCCTTGCGAGTTTTGTTAAGAAAACAATGCCCAGGTTAGGTTAGTTAACTAGCGGGGGGGTCTGGGGGGGAACGAAACCCCCCTTGCGAGTTTTGTTAAGAAAACAATGCCCAGGTTAGGTTAGTTAACTAGCGGGGGGGTCTGGGGGGAACGAAACCCCCCTTGCGAGTTTTGTTAAGAAAACAATGCCCAGGCTAGGTTACTTAACTAGCGGGGGGGTCTGGGGGGGAACGAAACCCCCCTTGCGAGTTTTGTTAAGAAAACAATGCCCAAGTTAGGTTAGTAACTAGCGGGGGGGGTACAATGCCCAGGTTAGGTTAGTTAACTAGCGGGGGGGTACAATGCCCAGGTTAGGTTAGTTAACTAGCGGGGGGGTCTGGGGGGGAAAAAAAAAACCCTTGCGAGGTTAGGTTAAGAAAACAATGCCAAGGTAGGTTAGTTAACTAGCAGGGGGTCTGGGGGGGAACGAAACCCCTCTTGCGAGTTTTCTTAAGAAAACAATGCCCAGGTTAGGTTAGTTAACTAGCGGGGGGGTGGGGGGGGAACGAAACCCCCCTTGCGAGTTTTGTTAAGAAAACAATGCCCAGGTTAGGTTAGTTAACTAGCGGGGGGGTCTGGGGGGAACGAAACCCCCCTTGCGAGGTTAGGTTAAGAAAACAATGCCTAGGTTAGGTTAGTTAACTAGCGGGGGGGTCTGGGGGGGAACGAAACCCCCCTTGCGAGCTTTGTTAAGAAAACAATGCCCAGGTTAGGTTAGTTAACTAGCGGGGGGGTCTGGGGGGGAACGAAACCCCCCTTGCGAGGTTAGGTTAAGAAAACAATGCCTAGGTTAGGTTAGTTAACTAGCGGGGGGTCTGGGGGGGAACGAAACCCCCCTTGCGAGGTTAGGTTAAGAAAACAATGCCTAGGCGATCAGTGCGTTAACTAGCGGGAGGGTCTGGGGGGGGGGGGGCAAAATCCCCCTAGCGAGGTTAGGTTACGAAAACAATGTCCAAGTTTAGTTATTTAACTAGCAGGGGGTCTGGAGGGGCGCAGCCCCCCCCCTCTCTCGTTATGACAGGGGAGTAGTATTGGTCAATAGGGAGTGTTGGTTAAAACTGCATATTTACATCAAAATTTTAAAAACTTGGTGAGACACATGCGATATTTACCTTATAAGAAGTCATTTCTCTGAGTTGGGGAGTCCGGAACCGTCTTTGGCGCCAAATTGCAATGTTTTTTTTATTGCATCTGGTCTTGGTCTTAGGGTGGATGACCCCTCCGGCATACCAACCTCGCCATGGCTCCCGACGTCGGGTCCTCATGCCGATGGGGGCAAAATCAGCCGTTCATGAAACTTATCAATGAAGTATCACTACGGTCGGGCGCCCCACTCACTATCGTGTACTGGGTGGAAAATGACCACTTATTGCAACTGGGCCTTAGGGCGATTCTAGGCCCGGTGAGACCCTTCTCTTCCGTCTCACGCTTCTTCTTCCTTTTAAACTTCACGCTCCGCTCCCCACATGTTTGCCGTGCGTGGCGTCCCGTATATTTCCCGGGCGCCTCTCTATCTGGGAGTTGAGTCCACCGCGGGGCGGGTTGTAGTTCCCTTCGGTGGGCAACACGCTCCTTTGGTAGGGGGGTTGGGGTAAGACGGGAGGTCCAGTGTGGCCCCGCTGGATCAATCGGCTGGTCATGCGTTGGCTAGGGACAAGCGGAGGTTGCCTGGTGGGCACCGCATCGGTCCCGCGGCTGCCACAACACACTTGGCAACCGAAGCGTATACTTCCCCGCTACCCCTGGAGCTGTTGGGTGAGGTCCTTCCCCAACAGACAGCTTCCCCTTGTTGGGCTCCGTGATGGGTGGGGGCGTGGGGAAGTGAAGTAATTTTGTTTATGTATCAACCTAAAAATTTACCCCGGCCTGCCTCTCTCCCTGACGTCCGCTTGTCCTCGACATCTCCCATTGGATCCTCTCACATTGCCACTCTGGCACCTTTCCAGGCCCGACGTGGCACGAAGCGGGCAGCCGCCCCTTCCTCCTTAGCTCCCCGGTCTGGCGGTCCCCACTTTAAGGGACGCAGACAGGGATTGAGAAACGAGCCTGGCCCTAGGGGCACTTCTACGTTGGACACCTTGCTTCTGTCCAACGTGTCCCAGTAGACCTGTTCAGAAAACAATTTTTTCCTATTTTTATACCCTCCTGCACGGTTTCCAATGCTTTTTGACCTGGAAAAGTCGAAAATTACAACCATTATAAGCCAAAATGTCAGGAACCTTTGCCTCATGAAGCATGAAGTTCTATTCTATACACGTTTTCTGAAACGCCAGTTTCGGAGCATTTTGATGTTTGTTTTCGCCTATTTTTTCACCAATAAATGGGCATAAGCAGGTTAAAGCAAGTAATTAGATGCTGAATGAAACATCAAAATGCATAGAAACATTTATGGAAATATTACATGTGATATTTACAGACAAATTTTCAAAAAAATTAAACTAAATATAATTTATTTCACTCTAGTCACAAATTCACAATGGTTTTAGCATGACATCTAATGGTCTGTTATGTTTGTTGCAGATCTGTTGAAACCTGCTAACAAATCCAGAGATACTTCACAAGATAACTTCACTATGGCAGTAAGCAAGGAGCTCCGAGGACGCAAAGTTGACATCTCAGAACCTCCACCTGCAGTCCAGAGACAAGCGTCACGCCGACCTGCTACTAGATCTGCTACAGAAACCTTCCTGATCGTCTACCCATCATCCAGCATCAGTGGCTCCAGTTACCCACCAACAGACAGGCCTTCCAGTACTTCCTCCATCTCCAGAGTTTGCCAGTAAAATACAGGAATCCTAAGCATCAAGACCTCGCCAATGAAACAGTGGAGGCTATCATCCCATTCTGGCAGATGGCTAGGATCAAGACCATGACCAAGTACAATGCAGCGCAGCATTTCATGACACTTCACAGAGATCTAGCAAGGAATAAAGGTAGAACAGGTGACCCTGGAGGGAAAAGGAGTGCCTTTGTCCTGGAATTAGATAGCCTGTTCGACATAGGAGCTTCAGATGCCATTCAGGAAATAGAGAGAAACCGACTGCTAATCAAGGGAGAAGAAGGACAAGGACATCAGGTTCTACCAGGATCAGAAGACAGAGAGAAAGGCCCACATGTCTGGTCATGACAAGATATTGAGTCACGGTCCCAGCAGCAAGCAGAGAGGGCTGCAAGACTGCAGCAGAGAGAGGAACAAGATATGAATTTGTCACAAAATTTCTACAATTTTCAGCTGCCACACAGCGAAGGCTGCTGCTGGG
>JACEEZ010019263.1:97310-128605 GCA_016584305.1 Chionoecetes opilio | reverse complement strand
TCCCCTGTTTTCTAAGCGCGTGCTGGCAAACGCTGTCAAAAATAATAAGCAATGCTTTGAAAAAACAAAAGAATAAAGAATGCCGAAAATCGGCCTGTTGCTGCGACAATAGGTTATAATTGTGGAGGCGACATGCCGCGGCGGGGAGTGGTGAGTGGTGGGGGGGGGAGATTGAATCAAAACATTGCTACTTCACGCGTCGACTCATTGCACTTCAGGCTTTCTATCTGATTGATACACAATAATAACAGGAAAATATGACTGCCTAGGTATAGATAACTTCTAAACATACGTTATTGACTGTATAATATCATAGAGTAACATTTACCTCGCCTCCTCAACTATAACCTGCTTGGTTATTTGGTTAAATACATGTTTTACAGAATCAGGCTTCTATACATGCAATATACAAATAGAAGAAAATCGTTCTTAAAATTATACTTTTGTGTTTTAAGTGCAGTGGAATAAGCCCATATTTTGTTTTCCAGTAGACCAACTTATTATCAAAAAAGTGAGTTAAAACTGCCAGCGACCCTGGCATTTCGAGTTCCCGATCTCTCTAATTGACAACACAGCAAGATTACCTAATCTCTCATTGCTCATTGTATTTCTCAGTGTAGTTTTGATTAATTTCAGAGCAGAGAAGCTTCCCTCTGCTGAAGCTGATGACACAGGTAATACTACATCAATTTTGGCCAGTCTGTAGAACTCAGGAAATGCCTCTTCATATGGACCATGAATTCTCACTAAATCTAACAGTGATTTGGGCTTTTCATTGTCACTTACATCCTTATAGCGTCTTTCTAACATGCGTTTTACAGAGTGCAGCTCATGGTTAAGATCTTCCTCATTAGCACGAAATGCATGAATTAAGTCCAGACATTTTCTCAAAAGATAAGAACTCCTTCCCAGCTAACCATCACCGGCGGGCCGACGTAGGCCGTAGAGCGGCGAACGGCGGCCGCCGGCGGCAAATTTACCTCCGTCAGCCCTCCGGAGGCCCGCTGGTGTATTTTCAGACGGGATAATTTACTATGTTGAAAATTAATGTACAGAATTTCAAGAATTGAATATTTCTATGTGTAAACATTTTGAAACAACAGTTATATGATTATCTTGATGTAGTATTACATCAGTAGTGACAAGCAGCGGCAACTTGACGTCAATCCTCCGAGGCCCGCTGGGCGCTGGTACGTATTTGTAAGTCAGAAATATTCATTTCATATTATATATATTAACTCAGTAATATACATAGTATCTCAATATCGGTACCATCACTATTATTAGGCCTGTTCAAGCTATTAAAAATTGTTATAAAAGTTTTTATAATAGTTTATAGAAAAATTTTCATATTTCAGTTTATTTCAAATATTTCCAGCTTAATCAGGAACACCCAGAGATACATAGAAATAAAGATGAGATACGTACATAGGAAGGAGTTTACATGGAAAAAAGGTTATCAGTTAGTCTGTGTGTATAGCTAGTATCATATAAAAATAACACTTGATTAACCGCGGCGAAGATTATTACGGAATAAAAACAAGGTCATATTTTCCCTTATTTCAATAACTTCCAACATATTATCAACGCATATTAATACTCAACGGTAGCTACACCTAATATGGAATATGTAGATGATGGAGTTAACATATGAATAACATCATGATTTAGAATAAAATATTATTTGAATTTTTTTCCCAGCTATCAATGTACTAAACTGCCAGACGTACGATAGCCATTACAAAAGGGTTAAAAAACCACAAAAGGCCTAAATGTCACCCTTAACCAGTAGATAACATAATGAGAACTTAGTTATAACATGTTTTCGCTCCTTCATTATATCGAAATAGACTGAATAATATAAATAATTGCAGTACGACACGTTTTTTTAGGAATTCCTTGACGGCGCCTGGCGCTGTGTCTGAGTGAAAATAATCAGTTACTTGGAAAACGCACGAGTGGGTGGATGTTGTTATGTTGTTCGCCGCAACCTATATCTTCTACATGGCTGTCACGCCGTTCAGTGTTCCACGTACACCAGCATATAAACTCAATAACGAAAATGTTTTTGTACTTATGAAATAAACAATGTCCGTAGCAATTATAATCTTAGCAATCTCCTTTTCATCGTATTACTGGATAACGACACAGGAATATTTCTGGTTAAATTTTCTAAGCATATTGCATTATATAGTAATGTTTTTTATAAGTGTTGAACAGCCCACTAGTCTATTAATCGGCTAATGGGTTGTGCAACACCCTTAAAACCTTACTATATCTGCAATTACTTAGAAAGTATAAACATAAATATTCCTCAATCAGTTAATATAACAGCGGCAAATGGTCATATGCCCTACGGCGGGCCGCTGGGAGCGGCCCGCCGGTGAGCCTCTGAGCAAATTCCCAGCGGCCCTACGTCGTACACTTCCGTCGGGCCGCCGATAAGACATACGGAGGGCCTCTGGAGGCCCTCCGTCTTTGTGTTTGCTGGGTTACTTTGTGGATTCAGTGCCTGTAATGCTTTCATAAGTTCACATGCTTCATTATTGAAGCGCCTTGTCATTTCTGTTAACATATGATCTAGAATAGGATAGAAGAAGCTAATTCGTGTTGAATCCTTAACACTGAAATCAGAGTGTGTGCTCCTGACTGTTTTCCAATATAATTAGTAACAACAAAATCCTGCAATTTGTAGACAGTTTCCGTTTCCTTGGTGATCTACACATTCTACACTCTGAAGTATCAAAACCATGAGCTGCTGAGTTTCTCTCAACTTCATCCCACAAAGCATCAAAAGAGGCTTGGTCTGACCGCATTTCTTCAAGGTGGGCTCTTACAGTTTCAATTAATTCTACAGCTTTTACCATGTCAAGATTGGCTGATTGTAGCAAATTTGATAACTGATTTATCCTACCAAGAATATGTGTCATAATGGCTAGCTTCATAGCAAACCCAGCATCTATTTGACCTAAAAGTCCTCTTGCATCAATAGCTCTGTCAGCATTGCAGTCATTTGATAAACCTTCTAGAACACGCAGAACGGCATTCAGTCTCTCTTTCATTACTTTGCAAGTATCATACCTGCAAGCCCATCTGGTATCTGAAAGTCGTTGTAGCTCTCTAGTTTGCTCATTGGAATACATTTCCTTTTGCATATCCAACCATTTTGCATGGACATAAGATCCACTGATGAATACATACAGTTTTTCCAATAATGAGAAGAACTGTGCAGTCAAGAGGGAGACACGTACCAATTAAGTACCAACACAAGGCATATAGAAAATTTGTAAGGGTAACTGGTGTAATTTAGTTATGTTCGTTGCTATTAAAAGTGATCAATAGAAAGTATATGAATTTAACTCACTCAGAGGCATGTTTCTTTCTTTCAAGCAGAGGAAAAATATTTATTGTATTTGAGGTCGAGGGTAAGTCATCAGTAGAAATATTTATAATACTCCATGCATGCTCCCTCAGTCCTACCTAGTGGAACACGGCTCCCACACCACACGGCAGCCGTGGCCAGTGGGTGGGCACCTGGGCGGGCACCGGCTTCTCGTGGGTGGGCACGTGCCCACCCAGGCCCACCCGTAGCTACGCCACTGGACCAGTGTGGGGAGAACTGGCACATGCGCACTACAGTCAGCGGGGAAGACGACCAGGAGCTTCTCGTGCTGCTGATAAGACATGAAACACCATGATGGCCGACCATAAGACTAAAGTAATTTCACGAAAAATTACAATATTCGCAATTTGCTGAAACAACATCTTGGGAAATGAATCGTCAACAACACGATAGTGGCCACTGCACTAATGTCACCAGGTGCCATATATTACGAAATTTAGCATCACTACAGGCTTGTATGTGTCACTGAAGACATGTACCGTACGTAGCTATATATAGTGTTATGTAGATAATGTAAACTACGTACTGTGCACGTGATGTGATCTGTAGTGATGCTAAAATTCGTAATATATGCCCCCCTGCGACATTAGTGCAGTGGCGACTATAGATAGTGTTATTAACGGTAAATGAAATGAAATTTCATCATTCATTTTTTCATAGTCATCCCTGCAACTTGACTTCCCATTGAGAAGTCAAGTAATAAAAACGCGCGCTTTTTTAAAAAAATTGCATTTCTGCCCGAGGGACCGCCCACTCGATCCCCAGCCAATAGGAACGACGAATGGGACGGGGCTAGTCTCGATGTATTTTCGCGAGCATCAGTCCACCCTGACCCGGTCTGGACTGGACTGGACCAGGGCGGTGAACGTCGCGAAAACGCGCTATGAAGCCAGCAACGGAGGTAGTATCGCCAGCAACGAACTGCTCTCCGACTACCTAGATACTACTTGTCCCTACTACGGAAGCTACAAACCCAGCTAACCATCACCGGCGGGCCGACGTAGGCCGTAGAGCGGCGAACGGCGGCCGCCGGCGGAAAATTTACCTCCGTCAGCCCTCCGAAGGCCCGCTGGTGTATTTTCAGACGGGATAATTTACTATGTTGAAAATTAATGTACAGAATTTCAAGAATTGAAATATTTCTATGTGTAAACATTTTGAAACAACAGTTATATGATTATCTTGCTGTAGTATTACATCAGTAGTGACAAGCAGCGGCAACTTGACGTCAATCCTCGGAGGCCCGCTGGTACGTATTGTAAGTGGGAAATATTCATTTCATATTATATATATAACACAGTAATATACATAGTATCTCAATATCGGTACCATCACTATCATTAGGCCTGTTCAAGCTATTAAAAATTGTTATAAAAGTTTCATAATAGTTTATAGAAATGATCATATTTCAGTTTATTTCAAATATTTCCAGCTTAATCAGGAACACCGAGAGATACATAGAAATAAAGATGAGATACGTACATAGGAAGGAGTTTACATGGAAAAAAGGTTATCAGTTAGTCTATGTCTGCAGCTAGTATCATATAAAAATAACATTGATTATCTGAGCAAAGATTACGGGATAACACAAGGTCATATTTTCCCTTATTTCAATAACTTCTAACATATTATCAACACATATCAATACTCAACGTTACACCTAATAAGGAATATGTAAATGATGGAGAATTAACATGGATAATATCATGATTTAGAATAGAATATTATTTGAAATCATTACGCAGCTATCAATGCACTAAACTGCCAGACGTACGATAGCCATTACAAAGGGTTAAAAACCCACAAAAGGCCTAAATGATCACCCTTAACCAGTCGATAACATAATGAGAACTTAGTTATAACATGTTTTCGCTCTTTCATTATGTCGAAATAGACTGAATAATATAAATTATTGCAGTACGACACGTTTTTTTTAGGAATTCCTCGGCAGCGTTGTGTCAGTGACTCAGTGAAATCAGTTACTTGGAAAACGCACAAGAGGGTGGATGTTGTTATGTTGTTCGCCGCAATCAATATCTTTCTACATGGCTGTACAGTGTTCCACGTACACCAGCATGTAAACCCAATAACGAAAATGTTTTGTACTTATGAAATAAACAATGTCCGTAGCAATTATGATCTCCTTTTCATCGTATTACTGGATAACGACATAGGAATATTTATGGTTATACTTTCTAAGTATATTGCAGATATCGTAATGTTTTTATAAGTGTTGAACTAATAAGTGAATTTATAAGTGATAAATAAGTTAATTAGTCTATTAATCGGCTAATGGGTTGTGCAACACCCCTTAAAACATTACTATATCTGCAATATACTTAGAAATTATAACCATAAATATTCCTCAATCAGTTAATATAACAGCGGCAAATGGTCATATGCCCTACGCCGGGCCGCTGGTAGCGGCCCGCCGGTGAGCCTCTGAGCAAATCCCCAGCGGCCCTACGTCGTACACTTCCGTCGGGCCGCCGGTATGACATACGGAGGGCCTCCGGAGGCCCTCCGTCTTTGTGTTTGCTGGGAAGCCTCCCTCGGTAGGTAGTAAACGCGTAGGAAAACGCTGACTGGCTAAGGCGAGTAATGACGTCATCAAGCTCATCATCAGTCACCAGCCAATGACAAACTGTTTTTAAAACTTCTCGACCAATCACAAGTCAGCGAGACATATTTCCGGGCAAGAATGGCATGCCAGACTGCCTCTCCCCGCCTTCAGTCACCGTCATCTAATGCCCGGTTCAGACTTCACGTATTTGCTACGTGCGTCTGTTATCGTGACGTCACCGTGACGTCACGATGACGTTACCTCGTCTCACTGGTCACTCCCGCTCGCTATTATCAGAAAAAATTGCAGTATAAAACCATCTTGCTTTCCTTACTTCCTCCCTTTTGTACCCCATGACACACCTATTACTCCCTTCACTATATCCCCCTTCACTCCCTGCTCTATCTATATAGCGCTACAATCCCCTGACAACAGGTTATTGCAAAGGTTACAAGTGGAATCTGTATAGCGGGGTTCACAGGCGTTGCCACATATCGCAGTCGTGGCGGTATTTTTCAAGTCACTAATAATTACTACCTATTACACGGCCTGTAGAGGGTGTTGGTGGCGTAGCGTGATGCTGTAGGAAGGATGGTATAGTAGCTACTAGAGGGCACGTGAGAGGGTTAGAACTAGAGAACACGAGAAATAACGCAGGAAAATATACCATATAGGTAGTGGTATTGGTGGAGCTTACATTCAAGCAGCGTTGCCGCTGTTCCGATCTTCAAGCAGCGGGGCACAATATTTTCACATCATGTATGTCTTCCATTACTAATACTGTCTTCCAGTATCACTGATAATAAATATATTTTAAATCAGACCTTGGAAATAGCATTATTTTGATATTGCAAAACTTAGTTACGTATAATGTTCTATAAATTGTGGCACCACCGCTCACGCAGCGCGCCAAAAGAATAGACTACCTTAGTGAGCTCGATTTCTCATCTGGTGGCCGTCTGGGAACTACACGCGGAGCTAGAATGTCGGGTTTCGGGGTGTCGGGCTCGACTTATTTCTATTATTCCCTACCAAACCAGCTACAATTAAGTGTTGTCATGGTCAACATAGGCTTATGCAAAATGGAAATATACGAGTTTTACATTATTCATGGCGTTATAATGAGGATTGTTGGCAAAATAGAAGCACTCGATCACAGGTGTCCTACAATATTCTACTAAATACTGTAAAGGAATGCTTCAAGGCGGGTGCATGGGTTAATATTACCTCCATGTATGCAAAGAGAAGGTAATATTAACCCATGCACCCGCCTTGAAGCATTCCTTTACAGTATTTAGTAGAATGTTGTAGGACACCTGTGATCGAATGCTTCTATTTTGCCAACAATCCTCATTATAACGCCATGAATAATGTAAAACTCGTATATTTCCATTTTGCATAAGCCTATGGTAACCATGACAACACTTAATTGTAGCTGGTTTGGTAGGGAATAATAGAAAATAAGTCGAGCCCAACACCCCGAAACCCGACATTCTAGCTCCGCGTGTAGTTCCCAGACGGCCACCAGATGACAGATCGAGCTCACTAAGGTCCCAGCAAACATTGTCATGACGGGCCGGCATCAAATTAGTGTCGGCAAATCACAAACAGCATATTGGCATTGAGTCGGCAAACCGTAATGAAGTTATCGGCCTGGCTGCGGACCGACAACTTGTGCGTACATGTTTGCACCCCGGGCCTGTGTCGGTTACGTTACGTTTCTGTGTCAGATCTGTGTCGGCAAACCGTAACCAAACTATTGCCACTACTGAGCCACAAACGGGCCGACATAGCATCTATATCGTGCCATAAGCGGGCCAACACAGCAACTGTATCGTGCCACAAGCAAGCCGATTTAGCATCCAAATAATGCCATAAGCGGGCCAACACAGCAACTGCATCGTGCCACAAGCAAGCCTATTTAGCATCCAAATAATGCCATAAGCGGGCCAACACAGCAACTGCATCGTGCCACAAGCAAGCCGATTTAGCATCCAAATAATGCCATAAGCGGGCCTACACAGCAACTGAATCGTGCCACAAGCAGGCCGATTTAGCATCCAAATAGTGCCACAAGCAGGCCGACTTAGCATTTGAATAGTGCCACAAGCAGGCCTACTTAGCATTTGAATAGTGCCACAAGTGGGCCCATATAGCAGCTGAATGGTGCCACAAGCAGGCCGATAAAGCAGCTGAATCGCTTTACCGTTCCTAATGCCGGTGTAGCACGCCGACTAATTACCCTGCCACGACTGCGCACGTACGACAGATGACATCACACAGGAAAACATTGACCACGCCTCCTGGACCAGAACATTACCGTCAGATTCGCTTATTTTACCTAAATGTCTACAAAACTTAACTCCAAACCTATCCAAAATTTAACCAAACCTAAATCAAACCTAAACCAAACCTTAACTTAACCAAAATTTAACCATTTATTTTTATATGATAATAGCAAGGTATATTAGGTTACTTAAGTTTGATTAGGTTAAATTAAGGTTAAGTTAAGGCTTGGTTTAGATATGATTTAGGTTTGGTTAGGTTTAAGATAGGTTTGGGTTAAGTTTTGTAGACTTATTTAGGTTAAATAAGCGAATTTGATGATAATGTTCTGGTCCTGGGACCTGGAGGCGTGGCCAATGTTTTCCTGTGTGACGTCATCTGCAGCGTGTGCGTAGTCGTGGCAGGGTAGCTATCCGGGCAGGGCAGCTAGTAGGCGCGCTACACCGCCCCACTTTTAAATGAACACAGATTTGTGAATGGAATAACCTGTTGCCAGGATTGAATGGTTTCTCAACTCTTACAGTGTGAGCTAAGGACCAATAGGCCTATAGTGCAACAAAGAATAAAAATTATCACTATTACTTCAAATTAAGCCATAATCATCAGTCTTGGCTGGAGTATATCAGTCTTGCCTGTGGTTGAGGCAGTCTGGCACTGGCAGTCAGCAATCCAATGCACAATGTGTGCCCTAATACACCATCAGGCCGATGCTACAAGTATAAAATTACTGTAAATGAAACAAAAGTAATTGTGTATATAAATATAATTTTCATAAAAATATAATCACTGTATTGTTACAAAAGTGGAAAAAAAGTCCAGACAAATGTGGTAAAATTTCTATTAATGAACAGACAAATAACGAAATAAATAAACAAAGAAATACATGAATGAATAAATAAATAATTAAATAAATCAATAAATTATATACATATATATAATATATATTAATATATATATATATATATATATCATATATATTTTATATATATATATATATATATATATATATATATATATATATATATATATAATATATATATATAATATATATATATATTATATAAATTTTACCCATAACGTATAGTTATAACAGGGAAGACTCTTATGGGAGCGTCATCCTGCTCACGCACTATTCATGTACTATGTACTATATGTGACAAGTCATGAATATTGAGATGCTGCAAATCTAAATGATGAACGCCAAGAATAAAATTGGATAAGTATCGTCGATCGTCTGACCTCATAAGACATTATGGAAAAATCTGACGTTAAACAGAAAGAAGAAGGAAAATGTAGCCTGAAAGTCTATCAATCTCTGTAAATTAGGTTAGGTTAGGTTAAGGAAAAAAGATTACCGAAATGCATCAGAAAATTATCAGGTTTACCTAAACCACTGAGAACTTATACAACCAGAGGTGTTAAGTCTCAACCCATAGCAAATCGGATAAATAATAGAATTCCCACCATCTGTCAGATGTGCAGGGGGCTGTCCTGTACAGCAAGCCACTGGTGTCCTCTTCTGTTTCATTAAAGATACCATGTGCCATGGTCCCATGTTGGTGCCTTCTTCACCACCTAAAAGGCTTTGATCACAAGTTGCTCTGAAAAAGAAAACTAAGATTAGATTTTCATGATCCGATGCACTGTCATAAGTTTACATAACTCTTTGCAGATTTCTTATTTGTTCTATCGGCCAATAATCTTCACAAAAGAGATTGTTCAACCTGCAATCACTTCAATTACACCTTACAATACAATATAGACCACAATCAGTGGCGTACCGAGGGGGGAGGCCATGCGGCCATGCCCCCCCCCCCCCTTTTGCAAAGAAAAAAATATAACCAATATATATATAGATAGCGCCAATATATATATATATATATATATATATATATATATATATATATATAGAGAGAGAGAGAGGCAATACTTTCTCCATGAGGGAATCAAGATCTTATAATGAAGATATAAACCAGCGCGGGTAGAAACATCTTGATTGTTTATTTGGAACGTTTCGGCTATACATAAGCCATCATCAGCCTAAAATCGGATACAAAATTTTGTTAAAAATGAAAATATACAAATTATAAAATTATTTGCGCATTTAAAATGCCTAACCTAAAATAAAATAAAATAAGAATAAAAATTATAAAACAGTAATAAAAATACTACACCTACCAATCAACATCGCAGTGGAGTGTGGGATTCCCACATGGTCTAAAAGCACCAGTGGTGGGCAGCGATAAATTTTGCGATAAAGCGATAACGATAAAGCGATAAATTTTTCTGCTAAGTCCTATAACGATAAAGCGATAAATTTCCAAAATACCTTAAAGCGATAAGCGATAAATCCTGCGATAAATCCAAAAATACTCTATTTTTGCTACTTATGCATTTAAAAACCTCTTTTTTACACTTAAAACACCATATATTACTTAATAAAAGACTAAAGGACCCGAAATTAACATTTTATTACTTTATAACAACATTTAATGTCACTTCAATCAAATTTAATGTTTAAAATCACTGCCCAGGGACATGAGGGAGCTCGAGCGGGAGATGGTGGGAATGTCCACAGATCCCGAACTCTCGGAAATGTTCCGCTCCCTTTCCTGAGTCACATCACTGCTGCTGGCCTCCACGCGGAAAAAGTCCTCCACTGTCCTCTTGCCTGACATCTTGACACTCACTAATCACTAAATTCACTATTCTCGAACAATGAAGCGCGCCCGCCGCGACACTAATTAATAACGCTATATAAAACGCAAAAACCTAAACGATTTCCTGAAAAGGAAAAGTTAAAACACAAAATCACGCGACGTTCGTACGAACGGGAGGCACGCGCGAAGCGCACCTCCAAACGCAAAAAATATATAAAACTAATATATATTAATTAGATATTTAGTTAAGATAGCAATATACAATAAGAATTAAGTATATATAAGTTATAACACACAAAGAAGCTTTGGATCGCTGGTAGCACAATGAAACACAGAGCTGAGATCAGATGCGTCCAGTTTGGGGGGCTATTCAAAGAAACTGACAACAGAAGCGCGGGCCGCCAGGCGCCTGGCCGCATCTGTTTGCCGTGTAACAATGAGCCTGTAACCTCCCGCCGTAACGGTTTTTCGTCTTCTACTTTATCGCTGGATTTATCGCGGGAAATTTGAAAGCGATAAATATAAGCGATAAGTTTTTCCGGTCTTGCGATAAACGATAAGCTGTAAATTTTCGGTTAAAGCGATATTATCGCTTTATCGCATTATCGCTTTACTACTTATCGCAACGCCCACGACTGAAAAGCACACAAGCGGGGTTGAGGTGCCCTGTGCGCAGAGGGACGGTTTGTGGTGGTGGGTGAGGAGGCTCTCACATATCCATCGGGTGGAGTCGTGGGAGCTTGTGTGTAAAATATTAAAGTCTTGGTTTGTTATTGGGTGGCCTGAGGCTTCGGAATGATCCCGAATGGCTGAAAATGGTGGTTTGGACACGGGTTTGCCAGTCCTGTGAGACAGTCCCCGATGCTCCGCGATCCTAGTGGTGAGGTGGCGTTTGGTCTGCCCAATATAAGCAGCGTTACAGCTACTGCACTTAAATTGGTATACATTTTTAACAAAATTTTGTATCCGATTTTAGGCTGATGATGGCTTATGTATAGCCGAAAACGTTCCAAATAAAAAAACAAGATGTTTACCCCCGGGTTTTTTTTTCTTCATTATATTATATATAATCAAGATATATATATATATATATATTATATGATATATATATATATATATATATATATATATATATATATATATATATAATATATATATATATATATATATATATATATATAGATAGATAGATAGATAGATAGATAGATATATAGATAGATAGACAAAATTACTTTTATTTTAATAAAAAAAAAAAAATCTGTTTTTTTTTATTTCTTATATTTTTTTATCTATATTTTTTTATTTTTTTATTTGAATTTTTTTATTTTTTCATTTTTATATAATGCGATTTTGTTATACTTTTTATATATATTTCTTTATTATTATTTTTTTTTTTATATTTCTTGATTTTATATATATTTTGTCTTATTTACTTTTATATATAATTTGTTTATATAGATTTATTTATTATATATTTAGATTTATAATATTTTTGTTCTTTAATTTTTTCTTCATATTTTTTTTATATTTTTTGATATATATATATAATATATATATATATATATATTATATATTATATATAATATATATATATAAATAAAATATATATATATAATATAGTATATAATATATATATATATATATATATTTATATATATATATATATATCATAAAAAAAAAAAAAAAAAATTTAAAAAAAAAAAAAAAAAAAAAAAAAAAATTATTAAAATAATTTTAATATAATTATTAAAATTAAAATAAATTGGTTTTCAATTTTTGGGTACCCCACCAATAAAAAGCCTTTGCCCCAACAAATAATATTAGAACAAAAAAACCAATAAAAACCAAATCAAAACCTATAAAGAAAATAAAAACCATATAAAGACCAAAAAAAAACCTTTAAATAGAAAAAAAAAAATTAAAAAAATAAAAATACCTTAATAGAACAAAAAAAAAACATTAAAAACTAAAAACCTTAAAGAAAAATAAAAACCATATAATGGGGAAAATCAAGAATGTTGGTCAAATCATAAGGATAAAAAGAGCTAAAATTTATGTTTATAAATGTTTAATTGTACAAACCCCGTGAGTGGGAGAGAAATTTTTTATTTCCCTTATGACCCAAACTTTGGTTTTTACGACATTATTTTTTTTTCCTAACCTATTTTGCCTTTCGGGGTTGTCGATAAACAAAAATTTACCCCTTTACCAAACCCATAGCAATGCATCTTTACCTAGAATGAGTCAGGCACAGTGGAAAATAATACCACAACCTAACCAGGACTTTGGGTTTGGTAGCCTAACCTGAAGCAAGAGTAATGGGGGGATAACTCAAAATGAGGCATTTCCTTTTTTTTTTAAAAGCCATCTTTTAATAGACACACCAGAATACATAGGAATAGAACAATTTTAACCACATACTCAATTAATGGTTGAAAGTCCCAAATATCTTAGAAATACTGCAAATGGTCAGATTTAAAAAGTTGAAGGCATTTAAACAGTGCCTTGAAATTTATAAAACGCAGTAGAACCGAGGCAGGTTTTGCTTCTTTAAATGAAGAGACAGCTAAAAGTAGTGACAGCTTTCTAAAAATACATTTTTAGCTTTTTGAGGGAAAAAAAAAACACCCATTTGTAAAAGTATCAAAAATAACCTAATGAAACCATTAAACAACTTAATCAACCCCTCAAACTAACCTAACTTACCCTTTCCCCTTTAAACAACCTAATTTAGCCTTCTCTTAAATAACAAATACCCTTTCCCCTTAAAAACTAACCAGCCTAAAAAACATTTTATGTTGCAAAACATTTCATTGCATTTCATACTGTTCTATCATTTTTAACATTTTAACCCTTTTAAAATTTATTATGTTTGCCTTTTTACAAATTTTAGATGATTATAACGGGTTTAGGGGGTTGAAAAAGCCCTTTACAAGAAAAAGCTTTTTGGGCAAAGATGTGGAGAGAGAGGGGAAAAAACATCTAAGAAACAGTAGGAAAAATGAAAAGACTTTTAACCAGACACAGTCATGTTTAAATATTAGCCCCGTAGGGGCAGTCTGCTGTACCAAAGGCTACATCAGACACCCTCATCACAAACACCAGTAAAACGAGTTTATACAATACCTCTTTTGACCAAAAATTTCCCGACATAAAAAGGGGGGGCGCCCATTTGAACCCCCCTCCCCCGCTAGAATAAAACCCAGCCCCGGGCATTGATTTCTTTTCATTTAACCTCCTGGGAGGGGGGGGGATTTTGCCCCCCCAGACCACCCATGTGTTAATCTCATTTCCGTGGGTTTAGGATTAGAAATGCGAAATTGTCAGCTATAACTTGAGGACGGATAACTCGTGCCTTTTTAAGCTTTAAACTGCATTAGTACGTAGAACCCAATACCCAATAAACATCTTCGCCACAAGCTTATACTTAATCCCTGAAGCGTTTCAATTCTAAAGTCCTTCCCGCCCTTTTTAGTGGGGGGTTTACTCCCGACCTTCACAGAATTGTGATACCTCTAACACGTAATTATAAAATGGAGGGGAGCTCCCCTTCACCCCCCCTCCTCCCTAAACGACACCCTGAACCCCCCAAAAAATATATATGGAAAATTTAAATAATTTACCCTCACTATAAACCCAAAAATAAAACCCCAAAAAACCCCCGCCTAACCTCACTATAACCCAAACTAACCTTTCTAATAACCTCCTTTGAGAGACCAAAAAAATTAATTAAACTTACCCAATAAACCAACCCAACCTGGTAAAAAACTGTTCCCCCCCAATTAAGTCTCGCTAGGAGGTTATGGTAAGGTTTTGGTAAAGTTATAGGAGGGTTTGGTTTTAAAATTTTTTTGGGGGGTCCAGAGGATGGGGTCATTTAGGGGGGGCAGGGGGTGAAGGTGGGATCTTTCCCTACTTTATTTTCGTGTTAGAGGTATCTGAAATGATCTGTTAAGGTCTGGAGGAAAAAAAAACCCCCCTAAAAAGGGCGGGAAGGGGCTCTAGAATTATCTGAGGTAAAGCAAAAGGGTTTGAGGTTTTATAATTTTTTAATATTTGAGCATTTTTATTCTAAATGTCACCACCCTTTCTTTATACCTTTTAAGTCTGGTGGAGAGATGAAGCGATCCTACCGAGAGGCCCGTAAGAGAGTAAAGTACGCCCGGGCCCGGCCCCTTCCACTGGTAATATTTTTAAATTGGCTTCGAGACAAAAGCCGTCCCAAAAGGGTGCGAGTGGCCAACAGCTGGCTACGATTCAGCCCCCCTAATAATCAAAAAATTATCCCTTTAAACCGAGCTTTTAACCCTATTTAAGGGCCTTCGGCCCCGGCCCTTCTGTCACATCAAAAAAATATATTTTCCTTGGGCCGAGTCAAGGGGAAAACTTGTGTGGGGTGTACGAATTACAATAATTTGGCCGATATACAGTTCCCCCTGCAGGGCCGACTCGGCTTCATCCCATTGCCCAAACCATCGCCCTGCCGCCCGGTGCGATACGTACCCCCGGCATAAGCCGAACAGGCCGCATAGCCCATGTTTTCTGGGGGAGTCTATTTGGGGGCTCCGAATCTTGGCTCCAGGACGCCACGCTTACAAGGTCACGCAAGCAGGAAGTGCGTCACGGTGACGTCACGTTGACAAGACGCACGTAGCAAATACGTGTAGTTTGAACCCCGCTTAAAACTAATTCTCGTTTTATTTGGAATGCTTGCGTTTTAAGGAGTTTTAATGTATCATATAGTACGATATATAAGTAAGGAGCCTGTGTTGCTAGTGTTTTGGTGGTAGAAGGTGTGTATGTGGGTTAAAATAGTGATAATTTGTGTTATGGGGAGGCCCCGCGGCAAGAATTTTCTCCGTCACTCACTGCCCCGCCAGTCGCCTCATCATAACATCTTTAAATCACCCTTATTTATGGTGACACACGGTGCTAAATTGATTTAGATAATGACACGTGTATATAACATCTCACGTACCATAATCACTAAAGGCGTTTTCTGCGGGGGTGCAAGAGAAATTTCGCTTGCAAGAGAAAACATTTTGCTTGCTCAAATTTCGCTTGCTGTTCAATCATCCTGAGAAGATGCTTGCCCAACCCGCAAGAAATTTCTTGCGGGAGCAAGCGAAGAGGTGAGTGAAGTGCGTCAGCGTTCGGCTGACGTGGCGATGCAGACAGGCAGACAGAGAGAGAGAGAGAGAGACAGATCCGACAGACAGAGAGAGAGAGAGAGAGAAGAGAGAGAGAGAGAGAGAGAGGAGAGAGAGAGAGAGAGAGAGAGAGAGAGAGAGAGGAAGAGAGAGAGGAGAGAGAGACAGACAGAGATACAGACACAGAAAGAAAAGGAAAACAATAGACAGACAGACAGAGTGAGTGAGAGAAACAGAAAGACAGACAGACAGACAGAAACAAACAGACAGAGAGAGAGAGAGAGAAGAGAGAGAGAGAGGAGAGAGAGGAGAGAGAGAGAGAGAGAGAGAGAGGAGAGAGAGAGAGAGGAGGAGAGAGGAGAGAGAGAGAGAGAGAGAGAGAGAGAGAGAGAGAGAGAGACAGACAGACAGACACAGACAGACAGACAGACAGACAGACAGACAGACAGAGACAGACAGACAGACAGACAGAGATAGAGAGAGACACAGACAGACAGACAGACAGCTACCGTAGATAACAGTGAAGTCGCCACCTGCAGTGATGTCGCCAGGCGCCAAATATTACGAATTATAGCATCACTACTGATTTTTATGTGCCACTGAAGATGATACACAGTAGTTTATATCATGACTGTATAATCTACCCTGTTTCAGCGTTGTTTTATGCTTTGTATCTGCAAATATATCTGTTGCGCATTTTGCTTCTCAAGTTTTTCTTCGCGCGACGACAGACAGTAGCTGATCACCTTTCGGGCGGCAGGACACAGACTTGCCAGATCTTTCAAACTTGAATAGAATTTGTTTCACGTTGGCAGAGGATTTTTTTTTATATATCCAAGCATCTTCCGCAGGTAATGTATACATAGACTTGTTTTACTTTACCTCTAATTTCCCTGAATTCCCCAGAGTGGCGACTCAACTGTTGGGTTAAAATACTAGCTGGCGACTTTACTGTAGGAGGTATAGCAAGGTCGCCACTCGGTTTTATTTTTGTAATTTGTTCATTTATAGCCCTAATATGACACAGATGAAGACACAAAATGACACAGACTCTCCAGTTAGCCCCTTCTAACTTTCCTGAAATCATGGATGTACAAATGTAAGTATTAACGCCACCACACGTCTGTAAATAACAAAGAAACGTAGAACTGGCGACTTCACTGTTATCTACGGTAGAGAGAGAGAGAGACAGACAGATAGAGAAAGCAAGTCGCAACTCGTGCTCGTGCTCGCGCCTTCCCACAGCCACCAAGATGGTCGACCCGCAACAAATGAACGTCGACAATAGTTACAATTCGGACGATGACGACGTAGTTATCATCGAAGATACCACAATACCTAACGAGTGAGTACTATCATACACTCCCACACCTTTATAGCGCGTAGTTAACCTTGTGTCACTTTTAATTAAGGGTTATGTAAAGACGTGTTTATAGCTCCATATTTCGGGGTGTTTTGGTGGGGTTTCTGTTTGTTTGTGGGATTTTGGTGATGGGGTGGAAGGAAATTGTCCGAATAGGCCTCTAGACGCAGAGGCCTTTAGTCCCTTGTACTGATAGGTTTACATTTTTTCCGTTTTCCCGTGCGGGCAACATGGGTGACTATTCATTTTTTCGTAAATAGTTTTTTTCGTTTACTCCACATAAGAGCCCCTCTCAGTAATGAAGTTACTTTCATAGTATCATGAATTACTCACATACATATCCCATACACTTCAATCTCCATGTTAATCACAATCTTCGTATATATGAATAAAATCTGTAGTACTTGTATATGTCTTATACAGGATTTTTAAGAACGTGATAAATATGGGAAACATCAGTATTGGCCCAAGTGAAGTAGGGACTGTAAAAAGTTACGACTCCAATTGGAAATAGCATATGTATATAAAAAACTCAAAAACCCCTTTTTCCCAGGAAGATACCTCCCCGGGACGTCCCGATGGGCCCCGGGAGGGGACAAGGGAGGGGGGGGGGTGTTTGGGAAAAACCCACGTGTGGTAGTCATAAAAAATTTGTCGTACCCGGGCATAAAACACCTGCTGTACCCCTTTTAATGTTTCTTATTACTTTGCTGGTATTCGTCAGTTCCCATTTATTATAAGTATACTTTTCAAGAAAGTTCTCTCTGTGTGGGAAAAAAGTTGTATATTTTCCCCCCTTCATACTATAATATATGGGAAATTTTAGTGGGGTGCGGGTGATCTTTTGGGGCCCCAAATGTTTATTGAGTTTTTAAAAGTCCTTTTTTCCAATTAAAAAAATCCCGGGGGAAAATTATCTCATATATTAATGTAACGAAACAAAAAACAAAAAAAGGTTTCTTATATTTAAAGCCCCCCAATAGTATTTTTTTTTCCAAAGGGAAAAAATAAAAAATATTTGGCGGGGTGGGGAAAAACCCCAAAGCTTAACTGTTTTTCACCTTTTTGATTTTGGGGGACTTATTTTTTTTTCTTTTTTAAATTTTTTTTGTTTTTGGGTTTACACTAGGACCAGAAGGGGGAGGAGTCGGGGCGTACACAAGTTGTTTGGGTTTAAAATTTTTTTTCAACGGTAGCGTTTTCCCCAAAACTCCCCCCCTTTCCCCCAAACAAACCCCACAAACACACACAGGGCGCACAGCCCAACACACAAAAACCCTGACCCCCGCGCGAATGGTAATTTTTAAAAACGGGAACGGGCCCCCTTTTTGGGGGTAGGCGGTTCAAATTTCCTCGGCACCCGGGGATTTTTTCCCCTTAACAAATTCGGGGGGTTTTACTGTCCCCCTTGAGAAAAAGGGATGGGGGTGGGGGTTTGTGTGAGGCCCCCCAGCTTTTCCCAAAGATCGGTAAAAGGAGCCCCCAAGCTCGCACTGAGAGGGGAAAACTGGCAATCGCGAGCCAGCTCGGGGTGGACAAGACCAGGGGGAATGAAGGACCACCCCCACACACCACACGGGCCCCACACAAGTCCATCATCTCCAGTTTAAAAGGGAAAAAAATTCTACCTTTTAGAAAAACAAAAGTCGCCAGGAAAACCGTTTTTTTTCGTTTGTACAGACTTTTGTGGTGGCTTTTAATACTTACTTTTCTCCCTTTAAATTACACCATGATTTCGGGAAAATTTTAGATAAAAGGGCTATCTGGAGATCTGGTCTTAATCTGTGTCATAGTAGGGCTAAAATTTTGAAAAAATTTTTAAAAAATATCACCAAAAGTGGCTTTTTCCTAAATAGTTCTCATGTGTTTGGGGAATCGGGGGCACTGTCTTTGACAAAATGCCCGTTGGAAATGGGGGTTTAGTTTTGAAGAAGTAATAACAGGTCAACACGATATTTCTGAAAAAAGGGTTTTAAAAAAAATTTTCTAACGGGAATTTTGGGCTGTGTTTACGAATATAAACCCAAAATTTTTTGCTATAAATCGGGGTTTTCGCGATATAGCATTTTTCAATTTTTTTTTAAAAAGGGACTCATCGGGCCAAATTTTATCAAAGGGTTTTTTAACCAAAAAAAAACCCACTTTGATTTTTATTTTAATACTTTTTTGATATTCTTAATCAAGGAATTAAAAAGATACGAAGTCCTGTAAAAAGTAAATAAAAATATAGTAAACAAAAATTGAAATATAAAATATAAAAAAAACATTTTTGGGGCACGGGATAAATTTGGAAAGGGTTACATTTAAATGTGAATTTTTTTTTTTTGGTGTTTCTCTGATTTTAAAAGCTTCGGGGTTTTGTCTCTAAATCAAGCCCCCAGAAAAAAAATTTCCCCCCATCTTTATGTGAGTCCCCCCGGGCCCTTGTTTAACCGTTTTCCCATTGTTTTAAGCCCCTGATGAAAACGCCCCCCTTTTTTCCCGTTTCACATCCCCCAAGGTTCCCCGGAAACTTTTTCCAAAGGGCTTTTTGTAAATAGTAAACCCTTTGGGATACCATTCTAAAACCAAAGTTTCCGCGGCTCATTAGTAGCTCTTCCAAATCTCTTCATATTTTGGCCCCTGTTTTCCCTATTCCCTTTAAAAAATTTTTCACCACATTACAAAATGCTTTCCAAAAGCTCTTTCTTTCGTCTCTTTCATGATGTGTTTAAAAAATTTGGACCCTTTTCATTAGTGTTCTTATTGAGGCCAATCAAATTTTTAAACCCCTTTTTCTTCTTTTCACTAAGACCAGGAAAATTTGAACAAAATATAGCTGAAGAATTTTTCCATTTGGGATCAAAAAGGTTTTAAAAACCGAAATTTGCCTTTCCAAAATCCAAGTTTTAGGGGAAGGGAGGAAAAGGGAAAAATTTTTTCTTCCTTTTCCACTAGAGGTTTCATTGATGACATTTTACCGCCAGATGCCCCCCCTCGGTCGCTGGGGGCCATTTTTTTACCCAAGCCCCCCCTGCTGTAGCTCTACTGTCCCAGTAACAAAAGAAAACAAGGGGGTATTTTGTGTACCCCCCTTTTTGCTGACCAAAAAGGGAAAGAAAACCTTTTTTCAAATCGCCCCAAAAATTTAACCACCAAAACATGATTTTGCAACCCCTAGGAAAAATTTTGATGTTTTTATATTCTTCTTAAGTTTTTACGAAGGGACCATTGGTACAAGCCATACTTTTTTTCCCCCTTTGTTTTTAACAAAAACCAACTTTTAAAAATTTTCTTTGGGGAACTGCAAAAAAAAGCCCCCAAAAACCCCTTAAATTTTCATATGCTAGCATTTCCCTTTAAAAAGAATTTAGCCCTACATCAGTCCCAATAGCCCAAAGCGGGCCATTGAAGGAAGTATTTTACGAAATTTCTCCCCCCCCCTTTTACGAAAAATGGGGCCCACCTGGGGGCCGGGTTTTTTCCCAGCATTCGATTTCTTGCAGTCTTGAAGAAAAACACCTTCAGCAGTCCCTTTTGGTGTAGATAAAGCCTCTAACCAAATCTTTTTCAAAGAAAAATGAGGTAAACCCAAAAAATTGGTTTTTTCAAAATCTTCCTTTTTCAGAGGCTGAAAAATATTGTAGTTTCTTTTATCTTTGGGGGAGCGGGTGAGCAGAGTCGTTTCAAAATTTTTTTTAAAAGTCAGAAATTTTGGGTACAGGTATTTCTTCATTTATGGGAAAACCTGGGCGAATAGTAAAGGGTTTATTTTTGGGTTTTGAAAAATTATTTTTTGGGTTTTTTTTAATTAAAACCCCTTTTAAACCTTTGGGAAAAGGGGCAAAAAATTTGGGCATTTCATCAAAACTTTGTTTGGTTTGGGTTTCCCTTTTCCAAAACCATGGGCCCACCCCAAAAATTAATTTAGCCTTTTTTTCCTTGAGACCATGATCTCAAAGTTCTAAACACAGGGTTTGCAAATTTGTTGGGGGGAACCCAATTGTTGTTTGGCTCCAATTTGGTCTTTGAAGTACCCCAAAATACACGCCTTAACAAAGTCAGTAAATGTTGCCCCTTTCGAGTTTTCAAATTTAAAGTTTCCACAGATGAGCAAAAATTTTTTGGACATTTGAGCACTTTCTTCTGTGAGAGTAGGGGCCCCCCTTTGGTTAGAGAAAAAAAACCCCAAAAGGGCGGAAAAATTTAAAAGAAAAAAGATTTTGTAGCCCCTTTAGTTGTTCCTTAAAATTTGCCCCCAAACCCAACCCTACCCCCTTGGGATTGTTTCACAAAAAAGAAAAAAACCCAAGGAGAAATACAATAAAAAATCAATTCAAATGAAAAAAAATTTTAAAAATAAAAAACACTACCTGGGGGAACGATTGATGTGAAGGGTTTAAAAAAAAAAAGTGTTTGTTTTATTTTCCTTTATCATAAAGAATGGGAAGGGTTAGATGGTCAAAGAAAAACGAAGATTTTCCCCAGTTTTTTGGGGGGACTAAATTTAAAAATAAACCAAATTAAATCCGGCCCTTTTGCTACATAAAAAATAAAAGGGAAAAATTTTTTTTTTGGAAAAATTTTCATGAAAATGGAAATTCCCTATAGGGGAAAAAAACGTGATGTGAAGAGAAAATAAAAGATCAGATTTAAATTCAGCACCCTAAAATTTAAAGTCAAAAAAACTTTTTTAAAAATTCCATGCCAGAATTTTTTTTTTTTTTTTTTGCCCAGTGTAATAGTAGTAGTTTATGAATGGTTTTTTGAGAGAGAGAGAGGAGTTTTAGACATTTTTTGGGTTATTGGGTTTTTTTTTTTACTTTGATTATATATTTTTTTTCTCTTGATTTTTTAATTTATTTTCTTTTTTTCTGGCTTTTCCCTTTTTTTTGCTTTTCCCTTTCCCTTTCTTCCTTCCTTTTATTTTTTATATTTTTTTTGGCCCAGCAAGAAATTTTCCTTGCCGGTTTCGGGAAAGGGAATCTTCCAGGATGATTGAACAGAAAAGAAAATTTTTGTTTTCTTGCAAGAAAATTTCTTTGCCCCCCCGCGAAAATCCCTTTATTCATTTTACTCTGAAAAGGGGCCTATAGCTTTGCCTAAACAACCCATTAAAAAAATTTGGGTTTTTTCCAAAAACCCGGGAAAACTAGCGCGTGTGGGGCTCAAACCCCCTTGTAGCTTCCTTATTTCTTAGGTTCATATTTTCTTACTATGGCAACTCAAAAAGGCGTCATCTGAGTACCCGGGGGGCCGGTCCCCCCCACATAAGCTTTTTGGCCCATTTTGGGGAGTATCTGGAAAACTTTCTTTGCCACTAAGAGAAACTCAAAGTGTCAGAAGTGGCAAAAAGGAGTAGCAAAGATTTTTTATAAAAAACCAAAACCCCGGGATCAAAAAAAAACTACACGGGAGGGTTTTTTGCACTCAAGTGTTTTTCATTTTCCCCAAGGGAAAATGGTTTCGGGGAAATATTTTTTTTTTAAATTTATTTTATTTATTTATTTAATTTGAAAATGTATGTCCGTGGAAAATGACCCCCTTATGGACAGGGGGCTGGAGGGAAGCGGTCATTTTGTCTGTATCCCATGGCAGGGTTTGCCCTCTCCCCCCCCCCCCTCCCCCCCCTTTTTCCTGTATTTGTATGATTGATTTAATGTTAAGTTTTTAAACTGAAAGGGTTTTTTTTTTAAATTAGGGCACGTATTTTCCCAAATTCCGAGAAAATTTTCAATTGAATAGAAGAATTTTCATTTTGAAAAATTCGCCCTTTGCCTTTTTAAATTGAGAGAGAGAGAGGAGAGAGAGGGGAACCCAAAGCCCTCTCTCCATTTCCCCCTTTATCTCCCCCTTTTACCCTTTTTTTTGGGGGGTTTTTTCCTTGTGCAAGGTTAGTTTACACTTGCCGGCTTTTAAAGGTAAATTAGCCACTCCCCATTTCCAAATCCTCCACCCATGTGGGGCCAAGTGGGGGCCCGTGGGGGTTTCCTGTGCGGCCTTACTCCTTGGTTTGCAAACAGGCAGGTGTTAGCTGGGGGGGGTAAAAGCAGAAAGCCCCACTTAAAAGGAAGCCACTTGCCTGCTTGTGTGTGCCGGGCCCCCACCAATTTACAGGTGTTTGAGGTAAAGAGTCCAGGTCGGGAAAAACGTAAAGGACTCCTCCGGCCCCCTTTGTTTTAGGGAACGCTTGGTTTTCACCCCCGGGGCCCCCAAAGGGGGGGTTTCCTGCAGGCCCCAGGGGACGCCTCCCACCACGGGGGTTTTTTTGGCAGAATTTAGTGCTGAAAATGGAGGGCGTGGGAAAAACCCTTTACCCCTTGTGATGACTTCCCCAAATTTGGGGCCCCCAAAGCAAGGTTTGGCCCCTTAATGCCCAGGGTCCCAACATATACGAAAAGGCCGGGCTAAAGGTTTGTGACCGGGGGCAAAGGTTTTAAATCATAAAGGGGTCTTAGGAGCCCCATGGTCACCCACAAGGGTTTGAGAGAAATTTTGAGTGTCGGGAGTGTAGGAAAACATTTGCCCACAAGGCCATCTTAAAAAAAACACATGCTCACCCACACTGGTGAGAAAAACCTTGAGTGTCAGGAGGGGTAGGAAAACTTTTCCCCACAAGCCCAATCTTAAAAACACACATGGTCACCCCCCAAGGGTTTGGAGAGAAATTTTGAGTGCCGGAGTGGGGAAAAAACACTTTTTAACCCAGAAGAGCAGTCTAAACCCCACACATGCTCCCCCAAAAATGGTGAGAGAAACTTGGAGTGTAAGGGGTGGGGGAAAAAAACTTTTAGCCAAAAATCCCCTTTTTAAACACACACAGGGCTCCACCACACTGGTGAGGGGGAAAATTTTTGGGGGCCCGGATTGTAGGAAAAAACTTTCCCCGGAAAAAGCCATTTTAACGGGGGAAAACGGGTCACCCAAGTGGTGAGAGAAACTTCGGGGTTTTTCAGGGGGTTAGGAAAACATTTGCCCAAAAGACCCAATTTAACCCCACACATGCTCACCCCACTGGTAAAGAGGAAGTACAAGTGGGATATTTGGGGAAAGGGGTTGTTTTTCCTAGCAAGGGGGTTTGGGGGCCAGGAAATACCCAGAAAAAAAACCTGTGGGGAAAGGGAGTGGCTGTGTTTTGGGTTTGGGCTTGGGGTTTGGGGGGGTTGAGGGGTTGCCAGGCATTTTTACCAACCCCCACTTATGAGATGTTTCAGAAATCAATAAAGCCACTTCAGGGAATTTAATTGTTTTCCCCCCAATGTTTTATTTTCACAAATTACAGAGAGAGGAGCGAGGAGGAGAGAAGAGAAGAGTGTGAAAATGGGGTTCAACTTTCCCTCGCCAAGGGGAAACGGGAGGGTTAAAAGAGAAATACAAATTTTATTATCATTTTTACTTTCCCTCCCCCTTTCTTCTTCATTGGCATTTCCCTCCCTTTTCTTTGGCACCCCTCCTCCCCTCTTCCCCAAAAAGAAATTTATTGTAAGAAAAAATTTAAAAAAAACTATTTTTTTAAATTATTTATGTTTTTATTTTTTATAGTTTTTGCCCCTACATTTTGTTTATATTTTTTATGCTTTAAATGTAAAAAGTCAAGAAAGAAAAGAGGGGAGAGAAAAATTTTCCGGCATTTTTAAAAAACGACCACATAACCCAAAGTATTTTACCGCTTATACCGTCCCCGGTTTCCCCCCTCGCCGTGCTCCCACTGCGGACCCGTTCCCGTATGACATGCCTACCCCCTCCCTTTCAAAAAGGGCCTTTCCCCCTTACCCTACCTTCCCCTACCCTACCCCCCCTTTCCCCTTTTACCCTACCTTACCCACCCTTTAGAAGCAAGAAACCTTTCCTTCAAATTCGGGCCTGCTCCTTCTACTTCTTGGGGAAAAACCAGAAAATCGAAAAACCCGGACCCACCCTCCCCCCAAATTGTCCTTTATAGGGGAGGGTTTACTGTTTTTTCCAGGGAAAAAAGGACCTAGTAGAAAAATTAAGCTAAAAAAAAAAGAAAATTAATAGAATACAGCACACAAAACCTATAGTCACGGGTTGAGTTTCCCACCCCCAGAAAAAAAAAATGAAGTGTTTCCCAAATAAAAGTGTAGAGGGGTAAAGAAAACTTTTTTGTGGCAGTTTTGGGGAGAAAAAGGGACCCCAGAGCCTGATGCGGGAAAGGAAAGCACATTTACATGGGCAAAAAAAGGTTAAAAAAAAGGGCAATATAAAAGGCTTAAAAATGCAAGGTTACTATAGAAACATTCCCCTTAGTCCCATGAAACCTCACCTGGTGAAGTCGGGGGAGCCCCAATATCACCTGAAACAAAAACACTAACAAAAAACTAAAACCACATAATGCGCCAATAATAATAGTGGGCCAAAAATTATAAAAGGGATTTAAATAAAAAGAAGAGAAAAGTATTTTTGTTTGAATGATACTGTACGTGTGTGTGTGTGTGTGGGGAAAAAGGGAAAAGCTGGAAAAAGCTACTGTAGATAAAAAAAAAGAAATAGGGAAAAACCGGTTCACAAATGGGGGGGGGAAAAATGTTTGGAATGGACTCATTTTCTTGGGGATTTAGTGCGGAGTCATTAGGGATTTTTAAAAAGGAGGCTGGACAGTTTTAGGGGAGGGGGATAAAAGGGGAGGGAGGTGGGTTAAGTAACGGGAACTACCACGGGTAGGTCCCCAAAAGCCCTCTTGTGGGCTTCCTTATTTCTGATTTCTTAGTGTGTGGTGTTGGGTATGTGTAAGAAAGGAAAAGGGAAAGGGGGTTTCCCCCAATATAAACAGCTTTTTAAAATGCTGTCGGGGTTTTTTATAGGTGTTTCACTTTTATCTTGCTGCAGTTGTTTTGGGGAGTGGGGTGGGTTTTGGGGTTTTGGTGTTGTTATTCTGTAAAATATGTTTAGGGTTAACCTGTTAATTTAAGCATGTGTGATAGTTGGTTGGATGAGGAAATGGGTGCAGGTTTTTAGCCGGTGTTTCGTTTGAAGCGCTACCCACCTCAGAAGCCCGCCCGAGTTATTGCCCGCGAGAGAGCAGCGGGCCAATTTAGCTCCTACACTCCGAAAAACTTGGTAAGCCTGTTGCTCTGCCTTTACGTGTTATTTCTATGTTTTTTATTGTTTTTTTAAGTTGGTGCTTGGTTTATTTAGTTATTGGTAGTGGTTTCTGGGATCACAGCCCCCTTTGAGAGTGATTTCTCGAGGGACCTCGGCGGGGCTCCCTGCCTGCTGTGTGGCCTCCGCCTAAATACACAGGGGCCCCTGTAGGTGACGCTACATGATGCGCTGGTGCATAAGGGACTAGGCCTTTTGGGTGACATTGACGCCGCGTCGGGGGGTATACCACCTTCGCCTTGAGTATCGATGCTTGGAGATCACTGGTCGGAGAACGTCTACTGAGGTCCAGCAAAATGGTCCCGTGTCCCCCGCCGTTATTCCGCGGTGATGCCTGCCCGTGCGCGGTGCCATCCCCCATGGGGTTTTTTGTAATTAGTTATTTCGTTGGCATTACTAATATTGCCCAAAGAAACAGATTTGTTTTACCTAACCTGAATTTAGCTTTTCTCCTTGGATTATCCAAAGAACCGGGGGGTGGTTCAAACAACCCCTTACGCTAAAACCCCCCGACACACGATTACCTTTGGGGAAAATTTGTTGGTGGTGTGTACATCCCAAACCCACACATACGGTACTCCGTGGTGTAAGGGAAGCACCCCGGGTTCACAACCCGGAGAAGTCCCGGGTTCGACCCCCCCGGGCGGAGCGGAAACAGATGGGTTTTTCCTTAAAACCCGACCCCCTGTCCCCCAGAGGAATGGGTGGGGGGTTTTTTAGGGGGGTTTTGTGACTGCTTCCCCGGGGGTGGGATTTGGGCCAAAACAAGCAAAGGGATGAAGATAAAAAAATTTGATATGGAAACAGGGCCATCGAGCTTTTCCTGGCTCTGAAAATACAACTAGATGAAACACCACTCCACCCCATAAAGAGATCCCCGCTCGACCAAAAAACCCCGTACACACAATTCTACGCTATTAAGGAGGAGAACATTTTTTTTAACCCCCTTTAGGCCCCAGAACGTTTTTTCCCTGTAATTTGATACCAAGATTTTTTAGTGACTTAAGCAATTTTTAATAGCTATGACCCGTTTTGTATCCTGTCCACAAAAATTTGGTATTCATACTTTTTCCCAATTTTATGGCTAACAAACTTTTTTTTTATAGCAGGGGGAAAAAAATTGGGGGTGAAGGTGTTAATGACTATTTTATATACGCTATTTTCCCCTCTCATAGGGGAGCTGGTAGTGCGTGCGTGTGTCCGGAAGTAAGGTTTTGGACGATATGTTGGGAGTGTGTGTGGGCTGGCGGATTTTTTTTATTTATTTTTTTGAAATTTTATTTTTTTTTTTTTTTTTTCTATCATCCACTAAGGCTGCATATTTTCTCGCTAATTTTAAAATTTTTTTATTTTACTCACTATTTTTTCACTTTTTCAACTTCTTTTTAAATTTTTCACTTTTTTCACCATTTTTTTCACTTTTCACTCATCTTTTTTTCATATCGAAGAAATTAAAGAAATTATCAAGATTATCAATTATTTTATTAATTATTATAATTATTATTATTATTATTATTATTATTATTCTATTAAATTATTAATTATCATTTGTCTTTATTTTGTCTCGTCATGTCTATTTATTTTTCTTTCACTGTATTTTTAACATTATTATTTTATATCTTTATTTTACTGTATTTTTGTATTCTTTATTATATGCTTCTGTGTAAGATATTTCTTTCTTTCTTTCTTCAGGTGACGTCACTGTTAATGTCCTTGTATTGTATTACAGGCGATAGACCAGTAGTTAGAGTTATACTTTAGTTACTAATTAGCTGTAGTTGTACCGCTATTTTTAAACACTTATTTTTTCACTCATCTGGAAAAGCAAAGAAAAGATATTATTATAATTTATCTTCATTTATCGATCACAACAACAACAAAATATAAATATATGAATAAGCATGAATATAATGTGATGAAAATACAACAACAGTCACTAGTCAGCTTAGAAATATAATTAATAGTAATATATAGACAGGGAGAGAGAGGCAGACAGACAGACAGACATAGAGAGAGATAGACAGACAGAGAGAGAGAGACAGACAGACAGACAGACAGAGACAGGGAGAGACAGACAGACAGACAAGAGACAGAGAGACAGACAGACAGACCGAGAGAGAGACAGACAGACAGGCAGAGAGACAGACAGACAGAGAGAGAGACAGACAGACACAGAGATAGAGACAGACAGACAGACAGACAGACAGACAGACAGACAGAGAGAGAGAGACAGACAGACAGACACAGAGAGAGAGACAGACAGACAGACAGACAGACACAGAGAGAGAGACAGACAGACAGACAGGTTCCCTTCCATAACTGTTGACTATTCCCAGCAACTCCTCCATGTCTTCCTTCCTCTCTGTCATGAGAACTACATCGTCTGCATAGGCTAAACATCCTAGTTTTCTATTCCCCACTCTGACTTTCTGATCCTCACTATCAGTTCCTCCATGTAGATGTTGAAGTGTTGGAGAGATAACACATCCCTGCCGAACTCCTATGTTATTCTTCATCCATCCTGTGCTGATATCTCCTAGTGTGAACTTTACCTCATTTTCCTTATACAACTCCCTAATTACCTGCACCACCTTATCATCTACTCCTAGGTGTGCCAATCGTCTCATTAATTTTCTTCTATCAACCGAGTCGTATGCTTTCTCAATATCTATAAATACCAGGTACAGTTCCTCATCTCCCCTCCGGCTCCTTTCTATGATTTCCTTTATCACCAACAAGTTTTCTAAACCTCCTTTACCTTTCCTGAACCCATTTTGCTCTTCTCCCAGCACCTTACCTTCCTCCAGCCATGACATTAGCTTGTTGTTTATCACCCACCCAAATACTTTGGCCAGTACATTCATCACTGCTATGGGTCTGTAATTTCCTATTTCCTCTTTTGGCTTCCCTCCTCCTTTATGTATAAGTGTTACCCTACTCCTTTTCCAGTCTTGGGGCACCTCACCTTTCTCCAACATCTCTCTAAACATTTTTTTTTTTTTTTTACATTTGTACCTATAGCGCCTGTAGGCAGTGATGACCCAGGGCTCGGATGGTAGGCTCTGGAAGTTCACTTGAGGGTTCTGATGGTTGGTCCTCGCCCGTGGTGGCGCAGGCAGGATTCTTATAGTGACGCCTGTGATTAGAGGCTCATGCCGCCCCCCTGTGTCCTCTGATGCACTCGCAATCGAAGGTAGAGTTGATGGGCAGGGCATGTGGGTGTTCTTAGGCCACTCGACGGTGCAGAAAGGTTTTGGGTTTCTTCGGGGATCGAACTCGGGTCACCGAGAACGCCAGTCGGAGACGCTAACCACTCCGCTACCGCCTCCCTATAGATTAACTAAAGCTAGTTTCAACCCTTCTCCTCCATACTTTATGAATTCCCCTATGATTCCATCTGTTCCTCCTGATTTTCCTATCTTAATTGCTTGTATAGCAGAAGCTGCGCTCCTCTATTACTATATTTTCCATTTCTCTTCACTGTAGATAACTAAGTTCCCTACTTCCTCCTTCCATATGACTTTCCTCCAGTATTCTTCCACTACAGGTATAATCTCTTCCTCTCTTGTTAACTCTATCCTCCATCTTCAGCCTATCTTCTTGAAAAGGCGAATTTTGGTGAGAGAAGCCGTAAGAAGCCGGCTTCTTACGGCTTCTCTCTCGCTTTCGTGCCTCGCCAGAACGGCTGACGACAGTGGTCGAGGCTCGCCCGCTCGGCGCTCACAGCTGATAACTGTAAACAAAACAACCACACAATGACGAAAGTGTACCGTCGAATGAAAGCCATTAATAAAAGCGCGTTTTCGCGGCCGCTCTGGCCCGGTCTGGACTGGGCTAGTCCCGGGCGGCCACTGTCTTTGCGAGGCAGTCTGGAACGGTTTAGCCCAGTCCAGTCCGTGCAGGCCAGATAGCAGGACCACCCTTGGACCATGTGGGGAGAGCTGGCGCATGCGCACTACAGTCAGCGGGGATGACGACCAAGAGCTTCTCGTGCTGCTGATAAAAACATGAAAACACCATGATGGCCGACCATAAGACTAAAGTAATTTCACGAAAAAAAATTACATATTCGCAATTTGGGTGAAACATCTTGGGAAATGAATGTACCGTCAACAACACTAATTGCATTTTTTCTGCCCGGAGGACCGCCCCACTTTTGATCCCCCAGCCAATAGGAACGACGAATGGGACGGGGCCAGTCTCGATGTATTTTCGCGGACCATCAGTCCACCCTGACCCGGTCCGGACTGGACTGGACTGAACCAGGGCGGTGAACGTCACGAAAATGCGCTATAATTTGCGATAACTGACTGACGATATTGTGAATGGATCACAACACATATCCTTCACATTAATGTTTTTTTGCTCCATAAACCAAGGACTATAATAGGGCAAGGTAAAGAGGCGGGCACCTACGGACATCATATGGGCTGGCTGGGTTGAGTTCCACATTAGTGACTTATTTTTTATTAATGCTGCACCTAATGGCAAGGGGCAGGTATAATGAGGGATTTCATTAACTGGCCCTCATCTGCCCGCCAGTGCCCGGATTTTCCGCTTTTGGTGGTTGGGCAGATTTTTGGGTTGGTTTATATTTTGGTTGGAAATAGGGGGGCTGTTTTTCATTTTTGGCTAATTTTTGGCATTAAATTAATCTCTTCCCCCTCTCTCTCAAATTTAATGAAATTTCTGTATGGGTATATGGGACTCAACAAATACTTTTCTCAAATGTACTTTTTAGCGTTTTAAAAAATGAAAAAATTGCGGCTTG
>JACEEZ010019263.1:69126-95985 GCA_016584305.1 Chionoecetes opilio | reverse complement strand
CCAAAAGAAAAGTGACCGCTTGCAAGCGAAATTTCATTGCTCCCCCGCAGAAAACTAAACCTAAATTAGCAAGATGCTGCGGGAAACATTCCCCCAACGCCCATTTTTTTTGCCTTTGTTAGTAAACGGACTGCTTTCGTAAACAGACACTTGCCCAGCGACACCGGCCCCGAACACACGAGAAAAACACATGAGCAGCCTCCTGTGTAACAATACTATAGAAAGAAATTATACCGTAAATTTCGTGAGTAGTAAGACCAGCCTATAATTCCCAATAATAATCCATATCTGATTATGAAACATTGGGCTATAAAAAGTGGGTTGTGTGAATACAGCGAAATTAATACGGTAATTAAAGGAGTGCATGTAATTCAATCCATGGATTCCTGCACAGACTAAAATTGGTTTGAGGGACTGGTTGAAACTCTGGACTGAGAGTGCTGTGAAGTGTATCCAGCTCGTTCCCGTTAATACAGGAGTGAGGAAAAGGTGCGTCCTTTCCATCACTTTTCAACACTTGTGCATTGTATGGACTGGGTATTGGGCAAAGTTGTAGATCAAAAGTGATTGTGGAGCATCCATCGGCAAACACCAAGATCACTGATCTTGTTTTTGCCGATGATGCAGAAAGTCCTTTTAAATCTTTGCTGAGTCGCGGAGGTCCTGTGGGGGCTCTCGAGGCGCTGCACGAGGAGTAGGGGGTCCTTAAAAACAAAAGTTGGAATGTTTGTTCCTAACCCGGGAATTTGTTACCATTCAAGTGGAAACCCCCTAAATTTTTTTTATGGAATTCGGTTCGTAGGAAGATGTTGCACACATGACCCAAAATTTTTCCCTCTGTGGACTCGTTCGACTGGTCATGGTGTTTTTGGAACATACTCCATTTCCTCCTATTTTCACAATATTTCCTTCCGAATTCGATTCTACTTTGTCACAAATTTTAAGTTCTGAACATATTCTCCTTTCTTTTTCAGTTGATATGGCGACTGGGTAAGCAAAGATTTTCTTGTGGTTCCCCCAAACGGAGGTAATTGGCTCCAAACCCCCTTCCCAAAACAGAGGGGTTCTCGGGGGTCGTTCTCCACCGTCTACAGCTCAAAAAGATGACTCTCCGCCGATGTCACGCTGGCCGGTGACCCCATGGTGGCTCAGTTTTGGGATATGGCGCGGATCCCAATGATCCGAAAAGACAACATGTCACCAAGATGAGAAGCTCCATCGGGAGTACAAAGCTCCTCAAGAAAGGTCGCTATCGGCGACGGAGGCTCAAATCTCAAAAGAAAAGGTTTTTGAGGTACTTTCGACAACCTCTTCGACGTGGCAACACGGGAATGCGGACCATGATGACCAACCAGGAGGACAAAGAGTTCCTCCTCGCCCAACGGGAGCCAGGACGTCGAGGAAGGATGGGCGGCGTCGATTCCGTCCTTCCCTGCTCAGGGACGAGGCAATCTCTTCGCTTGGAAAAGGCCGCTGCTTTCTCCGCCCGCAAACAAGAAGAGGCTGCCGCTTCCCTCATCTGTGGCGCAGCTCGAGTCCTCGCCGTCGTCCAGCTCCAACACTTCAGCTGTTGTCTCAGATGAGAATACGGAGCAGTTGGAGGAGCGAGTCCTGCGAAGCGGGCGAAACGGGCCACGAAGAACTTTCGTTCTCTCAGCACTGGCGGCCACGTGGATCGAACCAAGCTGACCGATCGTTCCGCGACATACGTGCTGACTGAAGCCGCACGTTGCCTAGGCCCAGAACGTCGAAGAGCTCAACATCAACCGCTCATCCATCCGACCCCAAAACGCTTGAACATCGTGCGGCCATGGCCTCAAAGATCAGAGAGGAGTTCGTTCAGGAACTCCGCTGGTGGTCCACTGGGAGGGCAAGCTCGTGATGGACCTGCCCACGAAAAGAACATTGTGGACCGTCTCCGATCATCATTTCCGGGATTGGAGGCGCCCCAACTGCTCGCCGTCGCCAAGTTGGGCCCAGTGGCACGGGAGAGAGCATGGCGCAGCGGTGGTCTCGGCCCTGGAGACATGGGGAGTCGCGGAAATCAGGTAGTCGGGATGTCCTTCGACACCACGGCATCCAACACCGGCCGCAGAAACGGGGCCTGTGTCCTCATCGAACAGAAAATGGGAAAGGACCTGCTCCCATTTCGCCTGTCTTTCACCAAAATTGGAGCTGGTGGTACATGCGGTGTTCGTCCGTGTTCTTGGGTGTTCCTCATCGCCCGACCCATCTGCTCTTCAACCGCTTCCAAACCTCATGGGGGGAGCATCGACCGAGAGGACTTCGGCACGGGAATCATGGTGGAGGAAGTGCGACTGTTCTAGAGGACCGTCAAGGATGAGGCTCTTCGATGGATCTTCAAGTCCTTCAAGAGCGTGAGGACCTTCGCGATGAACTACCGGGAATTGGTCAAAACTTGTCATCATTTTCCTCGGTGGTGCCCCTCCCGGTTGGAATTCGATTCCTTTCTCCTGGAGCAATGCACCAGGCCAGATGGATGTCAAAAGTCCTCTACTCCTTCAAGATTTGGATGTTCCCGGGGCCAGTTCCGCTTGACGAAGAAGGAGGAGCGTGGACTCCAGCGGTTGGCCTCTTCGTCGTCCGAGTCTACGCAAAGGCCTGGATTGAGGCTTTTTTTCTCGGTTCAAGCCCCTCGACTCGACCTGAACTCATCAAGGCCCTCGGCACCCAGACAAGATCGACCCTGAGATCGGAGACGTCGCGCTGTCGAAACTGTCAAGCCATCTGTGGTACGTGTCAGAAGAACTGGTTGGGCTGTCCTTCTTCGACTCCGACGTGTCCTGCGAGACCCAAAAAAGCCATGGTTACGGCCCTACGACGAGAGGAATTTTACGGAGAGGGGCACGGCTCCGGGAAAGAGTCACGCTTCCAAAGAAGTCGGTCCGAGATCTCACCTGGAAGACTTCGTCAGTGGACGTACTCTCCACTTCTTCGGAAGCTACACCTGGATGAGGCCTTCCTCGATCTGCCACCCGGGCTCGTGGCAGATGGACGAGGGGTCCAGCGGTCCTCTAGATCGTCCGGAACCTCGCTGTGGTAATGACCACGCGAAAGAGGGGGTTGCGCTCCCTCCAAGAGGTTCAACGGATCCCTCACAAAGGATGAGGAGCAGCTTCAGTTCTCCTTCAAGTGGTGGCGGACCACCCGGAAGGCCTTCCCGGACCCGCGGAAGTGCACCCTGGCCCACACCAGGCCACAGTGAGGAGCCCGGCAAGCACGATACCCCCGCCTTCGAGCGGCTAATACCTCAACTGAGGGGGGACCTGGAGCCAGGGCCAGGGTGAAATTGGAGGAGGCGTGTGCAACATCTTTTCGTGAACCGATTCGGCTGAAAATTTACTCACATAGTATTTTCATAACATAGAACATATATCCGGGTTAGGAACATAAAGTTTCTCAAAATTAAATTTTACATACATACTAAGGACCACCCTAACGAGGAGGCAAAGCCTTTGGGACTTGAGGTCTCCTGGCTTAAGATCAACTTTCTGATCAAGGTCCAGGGGGGCATTTTCGAAGGGGTTCTAAACTACACCACCTTAGCGTCCTAAGAACTACTTAGTTATACCGGGCTAAGAAGACTACTAGTGAACCATTTTCGAACGTCTTCTTAGCCTCGTGTAAGGCCAACCCTTCTTAGCGCCACCACCTCCGCTTCATCCAATCAGCGCACGCGACACAAGTCAGTCTGTGGCGGGAAATACGTATAAACATCAACAACAGACCACAGCTGATGACACAAACACACCGGCGGGGTGTGTGTGTGTGGGTATGTGAGTGTGTTTTTGAGGGTAATAGAGTGTGTTTGGGTGGGTTTAAGTATGTTAGGGTATGTGGTAGTGTGTTAGGGGTGTTACGAGTGTGTTTGATTATTTGGGGTATGGTAAAGTGTGGTAGAGTGTGTTTTTCAGTGTAGCGACCATAGAGCAACCCACAGGAAAACGGTCAAGAAAACCCAACTTTACTAGCAGGGAACTGTTTGTCCTGGTGGAGGCTGTGAAGCAGAATAAGAGCACCTTGATGGGGAAGTTCAGTAACTCACTGTAACTCAAACCCACCACGGGCCCTGGGCAGACATTCAGAGAGAGTTAAAGGGCGCGGTGTTTAGCTTAACTAACTTCCTCTATTTGTACAACCCGGAAGTCGCGGGGATTCTGGTACGAGATATGGGAGTGGCGCTACGGTGTCACTATGGGCTTCGATAGCTGATTGGCTGAGCGAGTACAATCACGTCACAGCCTCGCCAGCGAATCACATAGTATTTCTCAAAAAGTTTCAGCCAATCACAAGGCTTCCACGCTCTCAGCTGTGTTTATAAACAAATTTATCATCCACACCAAAATGCTCCACCCTTCTTCCTCCTCCTCCTCCTCTACCTCCTAGCTTCTCCTCCTCCTCTTCCTCCTCCTAACCTTTTCTTATAGCAGTTGGTAGTAGTTGTAGTAGGAGCTACTATAACTAGCTCCTTTACAGGAGCTACCACGTGTAGGCCTCGCGGCCTCTTGTAGCTTCCTTATTTTCTTATGTTCTTATGTAGCAGCAGTAATAAGCCGTGTTTTTATCGTCCCAGCACCGTCTTGGATTACGAAGACCACTCCAATAACACTTGCTGAAATGTGTGTTATACTGCTTTGTGATAGTGTGTGCAATGTTTTGGACTGATTATTATTTCGGCCCCTGCCAAGCTTGTTGTGTTGTTGTCGCAGAAACCAATCCGTTTTCAATTGCGAGAAAAAACGGTCTTCGTACCAAGACGATGCTTGGACGACAAAAGCACGGCTATAGTAGTAGTAGCAGCAGTATAGTAGTGGTAGTGGTAGTAGTAGTAGTAGTAGTAGTAGTAGTAGTAGTAGTAGTAGTAGTGGTGATGAAGGAGGAGGAATTAGGTAGAGGAAGAAGGGAAGAATAAAGGGTAAGAGAAAGAAGGATGAGAAGGAAAATACCTTGTCTGTCGCAGAGCGTGTGGTGAGTCATGGTGTGATGCCATCGTTCGCCCACTCGGCTCATCACCTCATAAAACAAACTCATCACGAGCGGATGGCATTGTAATATGGCCTAATTCATTTGTATACTTGCCCTGTTTCAGTTCTGAGTCAGAAAACATCATATATACTCAATTTATGAGTATTTTTATGTATATTGCGTGCTCTACAACTGCCTAGAGGCAGTTGCTGGTTTTGACAGCTCAACGTCTTTAAATACGTCATCAATGTGCCTGCAGAATCCCAAAAGTTGCCCAGAACAGCTGTTGGAAGTCGCTAGGTCGTGCAGACCGGAAGTAAGCCTCTCTGAATGTAGCCCCTGGAGATGAGGGCTGCTTGACGTTAGACGTCACCAAAGCATGCATACCCGAAGGAGAGGAGACTGAGGGAGCTGCAGCGGTGGAAGTTGTCGCTGCAGGGTGGTCTAGGGGGGTTGTCGAGGGTGTGGGTGAGACTAGGGGAGCTGCAGCTGTAATGCCGGAAATTCCCAGTGGGATGACGGAAATTTCCACCACACGCCTTCCGAGTTATATGTTCTTACAGGAGGTAAGAGAAAGCTTCAATAACCATAGTTTTTTAGTCTAGACTAAGCGTGGCCTAAATACAGTGTATAAGTGAACAGGTTATTTTTTTAGGATAACTTCATTCAAGTTCTTTAATTTCTATTTTTCCCTATCTTTCGCCGTGTTATTTCTTTCTCTTGCATTCCTATCTCCCCCCTCCCTCCTCCCTTTCTCCCCCCCCAAACGCGAGAGCCACGATGTGTAATCCGTGAGACATTAACTTCGCGATTACCAATAACTCATAGACTCAAACTCCTTATTTTCCCCTTACCCCCTCTGGTAAATCGAATAACACTCTTAGATTCTTAGAATACTTAAGAAGGAGAAAAATACAGGTTTGGTTCAAACATTGACACATAAATTAGTAGAGCAGTTCGCTAAAATTAAAGATCTTCCAAGAATCCTTTTCACACCTCGCAGCACTCGACCACTGTAAAACGCGTCCGGACAAGGGCCCCGGGACTAGGCGTAATAACCCACGTTGGCTAGTCTTGAAAATTTAAAATTTTTTCTTCATCAAATTAAGAGAATTGTGTTATAGTACTCCATTCATATGATAGTTGCTCCCCCAGCTAATAAGAGTCGGTTCGCCCGCTTCGCGTCCCTTTCGATAAAGCCTCTAGTGAGTACAGGCAGGTCCCGAAGGGATACGAGCAGTTAGGTTCCACCTGGCATACTCTAAAGCGAAATCTCGTATAACGAAACACATAACTAATGGTAAAATATAGGTTTGGTTCCAAGATCCCATAAATTTAAAAAAAAGAAAAAAAAAAAGACTTTTTTTCAAGTAAATAAACATTAGCAAACACAACAAACACACAGCGTCTATATTACCCACACTGTACTACCTATTCTGTAGAAAAAGCATTCTGAAAGAGAAAATAGCACTCAAAATAACAAAACTGCACATTAATAAACATAAAACATGCATAACAAGCAAAAAAGACGTTGTAATGTTGGGGACGCCGCGTGATACATGAGAAGGTAGTGTAGCGGCCCCCAAGGTTGGGGCCGCACACCTCCCTAATTACCCCTAAATGTCAGGCCGCGCCATATGCTTAATTACCCTTCAGGTCACGCCTTGCTAGGGGTGGCCCTGACTGCGGTCCCAAGGTTGGGGCCGCACACCTGCTAATTACCCCTAAATGTCAGGCCGCACCATATGCTTAATTACCCTTCAGGTCACGGCTTGCTAGGGGTAACCTCACTGGGGTCAACCAAATCCCCCTTTGTCCAGTCCGGGGGGTGGTAGGGCGCGCATTTTGAACTTGATAATTTTACTCACCCCAGTTTAAATGCCCGTATCTTTGGATTTTCGATCTCGTATATTGAAAATAGACCCTAATGTACACTCTCGTATCATCGGATTCTCGTATACCGAATACTCGTATAACGGGACCTCCCTGTATTTGAACATTCCTGTATCCCGCGTTTTAGCTGTCCTCAGTGCCCCATGACCCCGCCATGTGAAGGCATTCTCTTTCTCTCCACCCTCAAGGTAAGATGTCCACCGTTTCATCTCCCCTTTCCCCTTTTTTCCCTTGTGATGAGATAGCTAAACCCAGTGATAGCCTCCCCCGACTAATATTAGATTCTCTTTCTCTCCACCTCAAGGCAAGAGCGTGGACGTTTCAAAGTGGAAAACACATGTTCCCACATGGTCGTAATTTTCGCAAACATTATCAGTACTCCCACACTTTCCTCCTCTATTTTTCCATGTTAGTTTAGATGATTATCCTGTATGTGGTTAGACTGTGGGCCCTATGAATATAGTCCGCTTGAAAGGTTATGCCCTTCAGTGGCTTTCCTCCCATGATAAACCATAAATATATATAAGTTTAAGGATGATAACCTTTCGTGTTAAATAAATCAAATGAGTTTAAAGTAGGAAGTTTTTCTTGTTAAACCCAGATGACTTAGTCGATCCTGTGGAAATACTTACTCACGTTTCCAAAAGAGTTTCAGACTTACTCGGTATACTAATACATACAAACCTCGTTTTCCCGGACTAATAGGGGGACACTGGTCCGGAACCGCAAAAGTCCGGGAATCTGAACAGTCTGATGGCCTTTTTTTTTTTTTTTTTGGGTTTTTTTTTTTTTTTTTTTTTTTTTTTTTATTACGTCACAAAGAACTGGCAAGGGCCCCACAAAAATGGGTACACAAAGCCGCCTTAGTTGCCAGTCCCTATAAAAAAGACAGTAAGAGAATAAATAAAAAATAAACCACATTACCCACCCCCGGGACGTTTATCCTACTCTAGTATTTACTGTCCGGCAACCACCAATATCAAATACCCCGCCGGGACTTTTACGTCCGCTGGGGCATGCTGCCACCTGGCGGGAGGCAGCAGAAGTGTTCAATAGTCTCAAGAGACGTTCCTGCACCAGGGGCAGTGGGGGTCAGGGGACTAACTGAGGCAGTGCAGGTGAACCGTGAGTGTCGTGTCCCCAAATGTAAACAATACGACCGCTGAGCATGCTGCCACCTGGCGGGAGGCAGCAGAAATTTATTGAAATAGCCCCCAAAAAGACGTTCCTGCACCAGGGTCAGTGGGGGTCAGGGGACTAACGGAGGCCGGCAGGTGAACCGTGAGTGTCGTGTTGCCCAAATGTAAACAATACGACCGCTGAGCCATGCTGCCACCGGGGCGGAGGCAGCAGAAAGTGTTCAATAGTCTCAAGAGACGTTCCTGCACCAGGGGCAGTGGGGGTCAGGGGAATAACTGAGGATGTGCAGGTGAACCGTGAGTGTCGTGTGCCCAAATGTAAACAATACGACCGCTGAGCATGCTGCCACCTGGCGGGAGGCAGCAGAAAGTGTTCAATAGTCTCAGATGTTCCTGCACCAGGGACAGTGGGATTCAGGGGACTGACGGAGGCGGTGCAGGTGAACCGTGAGTGTCGTGTGCCCAAATGTAAACAATACGACCGCTGAGCATGTGCCACCTGGCGGGAGGCACGGACACTGACCAGGGGTGACAGGAGATGCTCGGACCGCTGGACAACTTTGTCAATTTACGAACAGGACCAATCATTTCAACGTAAAAAGAAAAAAAAAAAAAAAAAATGTCCGGGCCTCTGACATATCCCCGGACCTTGGATTTTGTCCAGCAAATCCGATATCCGGGAAATCGAGGTTTGTGTGTAGTATCCCCATAACTACCGTAATCTTTATACTTTAAATCTTGTTCAAGGGGTAGACCATAGGAATACCCGCTTGGACTGGTGGCAGCATTTCCCTTCTAAATAAAAATAATTTAATCGTTATAAGTTATAACTAACAAATACTTCTTTCAGTGGAGAATTAATCGTAATTAACTTCATTCTTAATCTACATTGTAACGACACAAGAAACCCTGGCACCACACAGCGGTGGAAGCTGTCGAAGTAGGGCGGTCCAGGGGGGTTGTTGAGGGTGTGGGTGAGACTAGGGGACCTTCCCCCTCCCCACCCTCGCCAGTAGAGGCAGTTGAGGCCACTGAAGTCGTGGGTGAGGCTGGTCAATCCGGCCCCCCATCGCCTTTGCCTGTAGAGGCAGCTAAGGCTGCTGAGGGCGTGGATGAGGCTAGGGGACCTGATGCCCCGGCTCCCGGTGGGGCTGTGGCCGCTACAGGCCCGAGTGGGGGAGATGAGGTAGTAGAGATTACCAACCCAGGGAGGGTCAGGACTGGTAGAGCAACGGGGGGGGAACCGCAGGGCAAAGAATAAGGCCCATACTGTGTATAGGGGATAATATGGTGAAGAATGTTAGGCGACACGTGGCTATGAGAGACCAGAAGAGTGTGCTGGTTAGCCTGAGTGGTAAGGGTATGGAGGATGTTGTGAAGGAGGTGAGGGAGCAGGTGAAGGGTGTACAGGAAGGAATGGTGATAATGCAGGGAGGGGGGAACAGCCTTAGGAGGTTAGGCCCCGAGTAGACGGTGGGCAAGGTGATGGAGTGCCTTAAGGATATAAAGAAGGACAGGAAGAAAGTACGAGTGGCTGTGGTGGGAATCATGAGGCGACCTCAGGAAAATGCAGGGTATGACGAAATGAGACGCGACACAAACAAGCGACTCAGACCTTCAGACCTTGTCTGAATCCCTTGAAAGGGAGGTAGATGCACTGCAGGCTTTTTTAAGATAGAGAACCGGGGATTAGACACTGGGGACGGGGTAAAGGAAACTTGTGACACTAGGAGGAGTTTCAGAAGGCAGGGAACTAAAGTGATTCGTAAGAAGAGAGAGAGGAGGGGTTTAGTTAAAGATAAAGGGAAAATGGACAAAAAGAAGAGGAGTTGCTTGAAGGTGTACTATACAAACTGTAGGAGTATTTTAAACAAGATAGATTTCCTGAGAGGAATAAATAGTGTAGAAGATTTTGATATAATAGCATTAATAGAAACATGGTTGGATATGTTAGGAAAGGTATTTGATCCGGAAGCCGAGATAGCTGGGTATAAGTTATTTCACAAGGACAGAGTAGGCAGACGAGATGGAGGAGTTGCGCTTTATGCAAGAGATACATTGCAGTGTTGTGTTAATAATGTTATAAAAACAGATGACAGCATAGAGTCTATATGGGTAGAGGTAACGGAGGGAACTGAGAAAATGGTTTTGGGTGTAGTGTATAGGCCTCCAAACTTATGTAAAGAGGATTCAGATCCTATATGGGAAGAAATAAACAAGGCCTGCAAATATAATCGACCATGCGTGGTAGGAGATTTTAATCTTAGGAATATAGACTGGGATTTAATCATAGGTGACAGCGATGCAGATGAATTGTTAAATATAATCCAGGATAACTTCCTAAGTCAAGCAATCAAGGAGCCTACTAGAGGAGATAATATTCTAGATCTATTGCTGACAAATAGAGACGATTTAGTTACAGATGTGGATGTCGGTGGAAAGTCAGATAATAGCGACCATTATGAGATTAGATTTAGCTTAAAATGGGAAGTTGGAAAATTAAGTGGCAATAAGCATCGAATACCTAATTTCAGAAAGGCCAATTATGCAGGATTAAGAAGACACCTGGAGGTTATTAATAAGAGGTGTGGGATGGAGGGGAAGAAATTTTCCCAGGGTAAGGACAGGTCGGTGACTGCTGGAAAGTCCAATTATGAAGGATTAGGAAGGCACTTGGAGGTAATTAGAGCGGTTAGATATTGAAGTGAGGTCGGGGCTGAGGAGGTAATTAGAGCAGTTAGACATGGAAGTGAGGTCGGGGCTGAGGAGGATTATACCTCATTTGTAAGGAATATAATTGACGGCAGAAAAGAAATATTCCTTATAGGGAAATAAGGGCCCGAAAGAGTGATCCAAAATGGATGACCACTAATTTAAAAAAAACATTGGAGTAAAAAGAAACATTTATTTAAAGTTCAAGGCAGGATTAGAAACAAAGAACAGTATAACGTGGGTGGCAAGGACAGGAAAAAATTAACTCGAGTTGCTAAGAACAATTATGAGATTAAAGTAGCAGGGCAGGCGAAAAGGGACCCAAAGGGATTCTATCAGGTATAAAAACAAAAACAAGGAATTAGTGGGGCCGTTTAAGGTCAGGAAGGGTGAGGTCTTAAATACGGATGAGGATATGTGTAAAAGTCTAAATAATTATTCTTAAAATGTTTTTACGGAGAAGGTATCACAGACGATACCTGACAGTGAAACAGATGTTCAAGGAAGCGATGAGGAGAAACTCAAAGATATTGTGATAACTAGGGGAAATGGTGGAAGAGGGTACCTATAGATAAAAAGAAAATTTTAAAAACGCCAGGACCAGATGAAGTGTTATCCCAGGGTATTAAAGGAATTTCCAGGAGGTTGTTAGTGATCGTTAGTGGGACATTTTTAGGAAATCGGTTGAGATAGGGGATGTGCCATTATTGTGGAGGGGAAAAGGGAAATGTTGTTCCATATTTAAAGTAATCGTCCAGACCCAAATTTTTTTTTGCCTAATTATTTTTGAAAAGACATTCAAAACACCTAATCCACCAAAAAATAATTGATTTTCCCGGCCTTATTTCCGTAAAAACACGACTTTTGTAAAAAGCGCGCGAATTTTTTTTCTTCCCTCCAACAGGTCTACGCATGTTATTGATGACGTCACAAAAGGGACGCTCCAATATAAACAACACTCGTCTGCCTCTGTGAGACCTGTCGGCAAATGTTATGATGAGCGATTGTACTTAGTGTCAGACAGTGAATCTGTCGCTTTGATAGATCTAGAGTTCGATGCTTTAAACTGAGACCGAACTTTAAAAACGCTGCTCGCGTATATGAGCATGAGGGCATAATTAGGTGTCGAGGTCGAAATTTTCAAGCTGATCTTCCAAATAAAACCTGCCATCCCATACTAATTCCCCAAACGCCATCATCTTACTAAATTTTTTGGTGGAAGAATATCATAGGAACTCATTACATGGCGGAATGGCTACAATTTAGCCGATATCAGGTGTAATTTTTGGATAAATCATGGACAGGCAGTCAAATATTACCTCAAATCTCTCATTAAATTTAATAGATCTGAGTTTTAGACTAGTCTCCTATCTAGGTCCCCCTGAACTTCCCGCTGATAAAGAGATCCTAAAACCATTTGAGGTCAATGGTGATAACTATACTGGGGATCCTATAAGATCAGGAGATAACTCTCCCCTCCGATCAAGTATATGTCAGCATACTCACTGGTACCTCTATCAGAGCTGTTAATTTTAAAATGCTAAAGACCACAGTGCCGAAACCACTATTGAAATGTTTTCCCGGCGCTATGTGGCCTGGGGTGATGTCACATGAAGCGTAAACTTCAGTTTTCGCCGGCCCCCAGTGTGGAAATTATCCATAAACCACCCTCTCATAATTGGTAGAGTGGTGGTTTTGTTTCCCCCCCCCCCCCCTTGTGGGTAAAATATTTTCCTTTCTTGATAGGGGTGTATGGGGATGTATATATAAAAATTAAAAGGGAAATTTGGGTAAAAATTTTAAGGGAAATTTAATTTAATGTTAGTGGGGGGGATGGGAAAAATTAATTTTCCCGTGGTTAAAAAGCATTGCACTTAAATAATTCCCCTTTTTTTTTTGGGAAGCGCGGTCTTGGGCCCCGCCCATTAGTACTAGCCACAAAGATTTTTACGGGGCTAGGGTAGGGTGGCCGCTAGCCGTTTGCCCATCGGAGAAAAATTTACACCCCGGGCCCTTTTGAAAGGAAAACTCAATTTTTAATAGACGTGCTTGTCTAAAGGGACGTATCATTCCAGCCCTCATGGGATTAAAAATCTTTTCTTATTAAAAAAAGATTTGTACTTTACTTTTAATTTTGCATATTAATGAAAAAACCCCAAATAGGACCGTGTTAAAAAAACCCCTGATAAAAATTGCTCGTCAAGTTACTTGGTGTGAAAACCCCATTTGACCCCCACGTTTAAACGCCTCCACCTCCGCTCTTGTCATTCAGGGGCCCGGCCTCGTTTCCCGGGCAAACCACTGGGACCACAGATCATTGAAATTATTGTCAAAACCTACACCCCAAAATTAAACCCATTTCCCCCGTAAGTATCCAAAGTTAGTTGATTGCTGGGATGTTTGTGTGGGGTTGATACCCCAGGGGTTTGATTAAATAGGAAAAAAACCCTCAGATTAAATATGTATGTGCAAAAATTCCACAAATAAATAAAGAAAAAAAAGTATCAGAAATTTGGGGGGAAAAGGTGAGAAAGGGGGGGGGAATGGAAATAATTTTTTTTGGGGAGGAGAAGAGTAACTCCCGGAAATGTAAAAGAACTGGGTAAAAGGGCATGTCATTTAAAAAGGGGAAAAGGAAAGGGCCCCAGATGTGAAGCTTCGGGAAAGATATTGGGGTTTTGAAGGGCCCTGATAGTGATTGGGGAAAACATCACCCTAGGGGGGAAAATTAGAGGAATTAATTATGAAAAAATTAGAATGGATAGTTTTGGGGGGTAGTAAGAAAACTGAAAAAAAAAAAGGGCCCCCTGGAAGGGACGGTCTCCCGAATGAATTTATATGGGAGGGGGGTTTGAGGGAGAAATTGAGGGATGCACGAGTTGTTTGGGGATTTTAGGGGGGAGAGGAAGGGTGCCGGTGCCGGGAATTTGGCGAAAAAGTGGCCCTCAAAACATGGGGGGGACAAAAGGAGTGGGAAGGAGTTTAAAAAATTACAGGCCAATAGGGTGGGGTGCCCACGTATGAAAGATTTTCTGTGGTGTACTAAATAAAGACTGGGGGAAAGTTTTTGGAAAGAAAAAAAGGTGGGGGGTTTAAGAGCAGAAGGGGATTCAAAAAAGACAAAGAGTAGGACAATATTTTTTTGTATTGAATGAATGATTGAGAGAAAAAAAGGAAGGAGGGAAAAAAAAATATCTACCTTTCTAGATTTGAAAAAAACGTATGACAGAGGGGGATAGGAAAGCATGAAAGGTTTGGGAACCGGGTTGGCAGATTGGAAGGTTTTTTAAAAAATAACCCGTATGTATGAGAACACACGGGCCCCAAGTTAAAGTAGGGGTGACCTCGAGACGGAGGGGGGAAATAGTAAAGAGGGTAAGACGGCTGTGTCCTTTCTCCTTACTTTTTTGGATTATATTTGAGGAAATGGCGTAAAGGAAGTGAAGCGTCTTTTCCTGGGTTTTAAAATTGGAGATGAGTTTGAGTGTACGATGTATGCGATGATTTTGGTAACCCTTTAGTAAAAACCAAAATGACTACAAAGATGATGAATCCTTTTGACTGGTAGGAAAAGGGATTTCAATGTTAGGCTCGTAAGGAGAAGATTCGGGTGTTGGGGGGAAATGGGGGGGACTCTGATGTTGCATTTTTTGATGGTGGGGGTAATGAAAAAAAGAAAACGAAAAAAGTAAAATACGGGGTTTTGGTTGGTTTATAAAGGATTTTAAAGAAAACAAAACATGAGAGGATACAGGGGCCAAACCAGTGGGTTGGGAAGGCTAGGCAGTGTGGAAAGGGATTTTGGGGCCCCAAAAAAGTTGAAGTGGTGAGGGCCCTAGGGAAGTGGGGTTGCGGCAGCCCCCTAGCATTATGTATTCCCGGGAAACCCAAAGGTTTGGGGTCTAGGAAGGATTTGGGAAACGTTTTGGAAGTAACGCGAAAAAGCGGGCAGAATAGTTTAAAGGTCCCAAGATTATGTGGCAGGGGAGCGTTAAGGAGACTTTTGGAGGAGCCGTTCGGAGAGGATGCAAGGCAGGACTGAGGTACAAGCTAGAATGCAACAAAAGGGATGACAGCAATTTGGGCAAAAAATTTGGGGATTTGGAATAGATGGGAAGTGGAAAAAGACTCAGTAAAATTTGGAAAGAGGGACGGGTGAACTGGGAATTTTTTGTAAACGGAGTGATGAGACTGGAGTAGGGCTGGTGAAAAAGGGAAAAAAATTTGGAGGAGTGGAAGAGAAAGGGAAAGAAAAAATGGCTGAGGGGAATGAGTGAAAAATAAACACTGGAATGGTACAGGAAAAAAGGCCCACCCAACGGTATGAAAGGTTCTATGATGGGGCTAGGGGGGGGATTTACTCTTCAAACCGGAAAAAGCCCGCTGGGGGTTAAATATCTTATTACGGGGAAAGAATGGTCCCACAACCCAGCTAACAACACTTACGTTTTTTCCCCTACTTTTGTATAAAGGTATTTTTTTTGGGAATTTTTTACGTAGCAAAAATACTTAACAAATACAAATTTTTTGGGACGCCCGGGTGCTTTTTTAACTACGTTTTCGCTACGTAACTGACAACTTTTTCTAAAACATTTTGGGCCCCCATTTGCACGTTTCAAAACGTTTGTACCGTCTTTGTAACATTTTTCCCCTCACCTTTTAAAACCCTTTTTCCAAAGGGGGGCCCCAAAACCGTTAATCCGTTAACGTTAATTAACGAATTTAAAAATTTTTCTTTAAACCGATATAATTTAAATTTAAAACTTTGGGGAAATCATTTCGGACAAATTAAATTTTCCCTTTACTTTAACTTCCTTTTAACTCAAGTCCCCTAACCCCAAAATGTTTTTTTTTATACTATTTTTTTGTGTTTCTTTTTAAGTTTTTTTTTCACCCTTTTCTGGCTCTAAAAAGCCTTTAAAAACCAAAAGGGCGGGCCAAAAACTATAAAAATCACCTTTTTTAAAGGTTTTTTTTTTAAAAATTTAAAAACTAAAAATTGCCTTTTTTTTAACTCAAAGGCAAAAAACCTTTTTTTTTTTGGGGTTCAAAAGCCCTTAAAAAAAAAAACCGGCGGATTTTTATAGTTTTGAAATTTTTCAAAGGTTTTTTTGGGTGGTTTTTGACCCAAAAAAATTTTTTTTTTTTTTTTTCTATAAAAAAAATTAACGTTAAGGGTTTAAATCGAAAATATTAGCGTACGTTATATTTTTAAATGTTTTAAATCTATACAAAGACGGAGTCTGAGTTTTTTTGAGTGTCCCCTTTGGGATGCTAAATCCCTGACCCCTTTTTTGTGGGTTATTTTTGGGGAAGTTCACCCATGGCCCATAAGAATGACTTTGACAGTAAACCCGGGGGCCCCTTAAATGAAACACGTAACACACCTCGCCCCTGGTTCCGGACTGCCCAAAAGGGTTTTTTTGTGCGTGTCATCTCGGGCGCTCTCCCCCGGGATGATGGGCCTTTCGAGAGTGCAACCCGGGGCCCGAAGGGCATGAAAACCGGAACCTTCCACTTTCCCGTCCCCCCTTTTCCCTTTTATGCCTGCAACTGGCCGGGGAGAGCCCGAACACAGGATTACGAGGAGAAAGCGTTACGGGCGCTCCTACTCCGACGCCTTTTTAAGTGTCTTTTTGTACTCCCACCCGGGTGTGTGGATACCCTTTTCCCCACTTTTAATTGTTCCCGGCTCTGTCTATTAGACATTATTTTCCCTTTGGCCCTTAAATTTTAAAAACAGCTGGGCATTTTAATGTATAAACCTTTACAAGTTTACATATATATACAAATATAATATATTTTTGTGTATATTGTCTTTACTCGAATTCCCCTTTGGGACTAAAAAATACTTATAAATTTTCATAAGAAAAACTCGACCACGTTAAGCCCATACTACCACTTTTTTTTTGACGTGGGAAACCCCTGGGCAAAGAAGGGAAGTTTTCCAGCCCCTCAAAAGGGCGTCCCCCCGGGGAATCACCTCTTTTTCAAGGGGGATCAAACCCGTATCAACCTTTGGGGAAAACCCTTTTTCCCTTTAAAAAAACCATAATTAAGGGTTTAAAATAATTTGGGGGGCGTTGGGAAAAATCTAAATAGCTGTGGACCCCTTTACCTGTAACAACAAAACAGATAAGGGTAACATAAATTTCCCTTACATTTTTTTTAAAAAAAATTTAAATGATTAACGGTTATCGAAGTTTTTTTTTGGTTTTAAAGGGTTAAAGGTTAACCAATTTTAAATTTTTTATTAACGGGGGCCCCACCCTGCCCATTTGCTACATCGCACTCGTTTTTGCTACGTTACTCCCAAACCCTTTAGCGAGCCAAATTAAACCCCAAAACCCTTTCCCGGTACTTTCCTATTGCCTACCTTTCTGCAACAGTTTTTTCTATACAGCTCCTTCGAGTTGGAAATGTATATTTTTGTAAATAATTTTTCAGCGAGTAATTTTTTTAAAACGTGCCAAAAAACCCGCCCCCCATAAAGACTCCTCACTAGGCCCCCCCTGTTTTTTTTAGGTGCTCTTTTTGGGCTTTCCACAGTAGGTTGCTTTTTTCTTAAAGTCCTCGTGTCCCAAAGTGAAAATATATAAACCCCCCCCTTCAAATATATTTGAAACCTACAAAAAAAAAAAACCCAAGTGTCCCCAAAATTTCCCCTAATATCATGTATGTTTACTTTTTTTTATTGTTACCGTTTTGAATTATTTTAATTTACCGTTTAAAAATCTGAAAACATTACATTTGATTATATAAAAGCATAAAAAATAATACAATTTTTTTTTACTAGAACTTATAAAAATATACGTTTAAAATTTAAAATTTTCTTTTAATTAAACCCAAAAAGAAAATTTTCCCCAAAAACTTAATAAGAAACAATACATCATATAACCTTGGGCCCGCCCCGAAAATTTTCTATTTACTTTTAAATTAAAAATTTTTTCATCCAAGCAACCGTTATTTTGAATGTAAACCAAAATGTTTTTTCCCGGGACAAAAATCGTAAATAAAAAAAATAAAATTAAAAGGGGCTTAAACGTGCTAAAAAAGGGGATTTTGTCCCCGTGAATTTTCTACTAGTTTGTGCTTTTTTTCGTGTCCCATAGATTTTACCCTGATTTTAAGTCACCTGATTTTCCCCCTAACGCCGTTGGAATTTTAAAGTGGTTTAAAGGGTTTTGTCATATTAAAAGTAAAACTTACGTATCTTTAAACATATGTACCACGGTTCCCTTTGGGCTTTATAAAAATTTTTTTTAATCCTCTTTAAAATCACTACATCATGAGGGTTTTAAGTACGTAATTGAAACGTAAAACCACTACGGCCTCTTCCTTTGTGCTCCAAATTCCAGGAACCGTTTTTTCAGGGTTTAAGGGTTGGGTTCAGTTTTCCCGGTTCTGGGGTTTGCGGGGTCACAAAAAAAACGCAAAAACCCCCCTTTTTTTTTTTTTACAAAAAAAACTCAAACTGGCGAGGCAAGAGGTAGGGGGAGAAAAGAGAAGAAGAGAAGGGGAAAAGAGAGAGAAGAGAAGAGAGAGAGAGAGAGAGGAGATTTAAAAAAAGGTAACGCCCTGTGATTTGAAAGATCATATCAAATTTTAAAATCGCGGGACCCGGGGGTTTTCCCCCACCAGTGCCCCTTGTAGGCCTGTTTTGAAAATCCTCTCCCACTCGTGCATGCCCGGGAAAAACCCTTTTACAAAAAGAAAATAGGGCCCAAGGGGGCTGTAGAATTTATGCTATAAGGGAATTATTTAATATGAGGTCTTCCTAATCCAAACAAACCCTGTTTTTCTCCCGACCCGAAATTTCCCAAATTTCCCCCCGCTAACAACTAACCCAGGGTAAATTATCGGTGGATAGTGGGGGTTAAATGGGTTTTTGGGTTGTATTAATAAATTTCATGAAATTTTGATCCGAAATGGTCGCCGCGGATCAGACCGCCCGTGAAGTAAAAGGGGCGGAAAATGGAGGGGAGTGCTTTTTTATCGCGTCAGGTGGGTTTTTCCCCCCAAAAAAAAAATTTTTTTCCAGGACGCACGGCTATCCCCAGTGTGTTGATTTTAAAAACGTCCTATTTTTCTTTACACTATAAAGTCCCAAAAACCCATGTAAAAACTCTTTTTTTATCAAGCACGTATATTAGTAAGAGATGTTTTTTTAAGGGGAGGGGCTGGGGGGAAAATACTTGTACTTATAGAAAAAGGGACTATATATTTTAACCCCAAAATGTATTCCCCAACGGGTGCCGGTGTCCCGATTCTCCGAGTTGGGGCGGTGCGAAACGCCCCCAAATCCTACCTACACGTGTCCCCAAACGTGGTGGCGGCGAGGTGCACCCCCCACCTGCCCGAATTTCACGCCGGAAGGGGCCCAAAAATTTGCAAAGACCAATAGCCTTTGCTCTAATAAAAAATGGGAAATCTTAAAATTACTGGGGAATGTTAATTTATATTATCCCCCGTTTCTTATCATTTACTTAAATTACCTTTTTTTTTACCCCTTCCATTTTTAAAAATTTTAAAATACATTCCTACTCCACTCCCCCCCATGGGCGAGCGGAAAAAAACCTCTCAAAAAGGGGGGGGGGCCAAAACCACCCCTCTACCAATTTTTGAAGGGTGGGTTTTATGGGTAATTTCCCCAGCGGCCATTTTTTTTTGTTAGACCCGAAAAAATTAAACCCCGGCTACCGACCTCCCAATGTGGGGGGAAAAAAGTTTTAAGGGTTTTTTTCTGATCACACGCGCGTCACCTCGGACCCAGGTTTTTCCCTGGGGCAAATTTAAAACCCCGAAAAAATTTTGGGTTTTCCCGGGAAATGGTTCCTGAAAAGTTTCCAAAAGGAAAAGGCCCTTTTCGTATTATATTATAAAAAACGTATTTTATAACGGGCTTAAATTTCTTTAAAAAAAAGTATCGTAAACGACCCTAAACCCCAAAACTACCTAAAAACAAAATAACAAATTTGAGAGAACTGGGAATCCGAAAAGGGAAATGGTCGCTGGCGTTTTAACTCACAATTTGGGGAAAAGGTTTTGGGCCCTTAAAAAAAAAAATGGGCTTATTTTTCCCCTGCAACCTTTAAAACACAAAAGTATAATTTTAAGAAAAAATTTTTTTTTCTATTGTTATTGTATAAAAGGGCCCTAGTCTGTAAAACATGCATTTAACCAAAAAACCAAAGTAGGTTTATTTTTGGGAGGCGAGGAAAAGTTACTCTATATATTATTTCAAAAACGTTTTTAAAGCTATCTTCCTGGGCCCTCTATTTTCCTGTTATTATTGTGTATAAATCAGATAGAAACCCCCGGAAGTGCAATGAGTCGACGCTGAAGTACTGTTTTGATTCACGCCCCGCCAAAATCTCCCCGCCCCACCCCCCCCGCCGCGCGTGTCGCCCCACAATTATAACCTACTTTCGCAGCAACAAGCCGATTTGGGCATTCTTTATTCTTTCTTTTTCAAAGGCATGCTTATTGTTTTACAAGCGTTTGCCAACCCCAGCATACTTCTTGAAAACAGTGTAAACATCCCCAAATTTTCCATGCCACAAATACGTAAAAAATATATTAACTTTGCTACTCGAGGCGAGAAATTTGCATTAATTGCTATTAAGAACGTTCCTCGTAATAAATGTCCTCCATAAATTAGTAAACAACAGAAGAACTATATTTTTGGTATTCGATGCGGTGCATAAATTTTTTATCGCAAAATTTAAATTTTATAAAATATTAGTCGCGGACCCAAAAACCAGAGAACCAACCTTTGAGTTAAAACTGCACGCCACTGGCTTTTCTCAGTTTCATTCTCTCTAATTCAAGAGTGTAGATTTTTAAAACGCATATATTACAAATTTTTTTCCAAACGTTACCAAAAACCTACTTCTCAAACATAAGGTTTTGTAGTGTTTTTTGCTGGGAAGGGGTGTGTGGGATGTGTGTGACGGGAGTGGATAAACCGTGGACCCTTGATGCTGGAATGTGAACGGTATATATGCTATAACAAAGATGTTGGAGGTGGGTTGGAAGAGGTGGGAGTGGAAAATGGAGAAGATGAAACGGATGTGGAGATGGAGTACCTGCTGGGGTTGTGTGCTGAGTGGGGAGGACGTCGTGTGATTGAGTGTAAAAAAAATTCTTGGAGATTCTTGGAGAGCCGTGGGAGAGAATGAAGCAGGGGGCCCCTCAGTGAGGGGGGACCCCGTGTGGGGGGGGTGCTGGGGGGGGGGGGGTAAAACACCGGGCTGTGTTTCCACCCCCCCCCCCCCCCCCCCCTTTTGCTTCTCTCCCAACGTTTACGCGTGGGGGGAAATCCCGGGCCCAAAGGCTTCACCGACAGATCCCTGGGTGACCCCCAAAATCAAGTAAAACATGATATCCCCCTCTAGATGTGGGGTTGGAGGATTTGTGAAGGGGGTGGGGGAGAGGTAAAGGGTGTACAGGAAAGGGAATGGTGATAATGCAGGGGGGGGGGAACACCTTAGGAGGTTGGGCCCCCCAGCAACCGTGGGCAAGGGTGATGGGTCCCTTATGTCTATAAAAATGTGGCTAAACCCAAACAAATTGCAAAACAAAGGTTTTTAACTTGGATATTGGCTGAATAACCTCTCTTTGGGAAAAAAAAAAGTTTACCAAAATTTAAACCTTCCAAAAGGGGGTAAACGCCGCCATCTGTAAATTCCAAAGGGGAAGATCCCGACCCCCCGCCACAAGGGTTTTTTTTTCCCTCCTCTTATCCTAATTTAAGCTAGGTCAAAATTTTTTTACCCAAATGCATGACTATGTATGCCATTACCATACATTTTCATCAAATTTGGGTACATAGTTTTTGGAAAAAAATTAAAACCGATAAATTAAAAAAAAAAAATTTTTTTGGGCATGAAAACCCACACGGGGGCCCCCCCAGCCAGCTTGACTTTTTCTTGGTGTTTTAAATTGTAATGATGGGTACTATATTTTAAACAAAAACTAACCCGAAAATGATACCCCCTGCCATTGTTTTCATGCTTTTTTTTTATTTCTTATACAAATATAAATTTAAAAGGGTAAAAAAACGTAAGTACCCTTTTTTTCAGGCAACTTTTCACTTTAAATTTCCTGACTTTCATAAAAAAATGGTCCAAAAAAAGTACACTTACAATAATGGAATGGTCATTTTGGTCAATGCGGGGGAAAGGGCTCTTGCTAACCACCACAGAACAAGTTCATGAGGGCCCAAAAGAGCATTTCTTGTCAGACTAGTCACAGGAAATTTCATCATCTAAAGACTGCTGTGGTGATTTGGTGCAGTGGGGGCCTTTGCAATCACCACAAAAATTTAACAGTAAATCCCATTTTTCCCTGCAACTGCATTTGCTGTTACTACACGAATACAGTTACACCAATTATAGCCAAAATTTACGGACCGTTGGAAAATCAGTCATGTTGGTTTAATTTCCATCGAAAGTTTCCATCCCCCTCGTCGGGTTTTTACGGTTTCTCCTTTCCTTCCCTAAATTTTGGGAAGTAAATCAAAGGCTGTGGAATTTCGAGCTGCTCTTGTTGGTGGCAATGATTTCCCTAAACATCTTTGATTTTTTTAAAAACCTTTTTCCTTAAAGCGCCTCAGTGGGAAATGATTGATGTTTTCCCCTCTTACCATTGTACAGCCCACTAAACCCTTTCTCCCAGCTTCAAAAACCCTTCTGAACTGCTATCCTTCCCAAAACCTTTTCTGCCATTTGGGAAAGTTTCTATTGTTCTCACCTTTCAAAGGGACGCTGCCTTCCAATTTCCCTGAAACCTGGAGTACAATCACAAAACCCCCTATGCATGGATAAAAAAATTTGGAACAAAACCCTCTCCCAAAGATTTCCCCATTTCCCCTTTTATTTCCGACTTTCACCTTTTTGCACTACCTTTGGTTTGGCGTGAAGTAGATATTGTAACCGTCTCTCTATTGGGTGATAAAATGAAGGGCCAAGGCAGTGTCATCTGCTATAAAAAGGTTTCTCCTGCTGTGCCTTTTTAGAGCAGTCTTCACAATCAATACGTCAGGTCTCCAACAGGGCTCTTTTCACCTGCTTCCTCCAACTTTTTCCCGCAAATTGATGAAAATTGTTTGTTTTCTTTATTGCTAGGAAAACTCCTTTTTTTTTAAAATTTAAAACCCTTTAGGGGTTTAGTAACACCTTAAAACCACAAGCCCCCGCTCGGCGTCGGTGAAATCGCGTCTTTAAAGGGTGGACCACTTTCTATCCATCAAAACAAGCTGTTTTTTTCCTATCTGTTTTTGACTATCTGCGGTACGGGGACAGATCTCCAAAATTTTTGACCTTTTTTTTCCATGGGAGGGGGTTGAAAATAGTGCTCCCCATCTAAAATACTGTATCTAGACTGGGACCCGATTTACAGGGGAAATCTTCCCATATTGCTCGCCAAAGCCGGTTTTTTTGCCTCTCGCGGGAGTCCCCAAAAATTAAAAGTGCGGTGGGTAAAACCCCAAAGCTCTACTGGGAAAATTTTTTCTGCTGCTGAGTTGGGGGTTTTATTGGGAATACACACACAGTCTCTGGAAAAGGAGTTGTGGGTCATCTCAAAATGCTTCATCTTTGCTGGGCGAAAATTTTGACCCAAGTGTAATGCCTGACCTTTCTTTTAAAAGTGTACTCGTGGACATTTTTTTTCCAACCATTGAAGCTATGATTTTCTCTCCTTGGGTTTGCTTTTTCCACATTCACCCCTTTTTTCTCCGGGTTTCTCCCCTTAAAAGCTGTAATGGACGGGTCTTTGTGAAAAATCCTATGTCTGGAGAAACGCAACGACTTCCCTGTATCCCTCACATCTCGCTCTTTTCTTGCTGAAGTGCCTCCTGGGGCTGGTCCTATCCATACGAATGCCTGCTAGTTCTTGCTTGTAAAATTGATTTTGCACACCCGGGTGAAGCGTCCAAAATAATGTTAAATTTTTCCATTCCTCTCCTAATAAACCTCCAGACGTCCCCTTCATGCTTCTCATTACCCTGCTCAAAAACCAACCGTCGCAAGCACCCGTAGGATCACTCCGTCTAATCACATGGAATCCTTCAGAAAATTTTTTGGGACCTTTAGGTGGCTTGTCGCAGCCCCTCCATTTCTGCAAGTACAAATAGGGGGCCTTTTCATATAGGTGTGTCCCGCTGACAAAATTGGGACATTTTTCCCTTTCAGCTCAAAGGGGCAATTCCCAGTTCCCGGTGCGCTCTGCCCTTTATAAAAAATTGCAGGTCTTCACCATTAAAGGTATTGAAACCACAATTTTGCTGTCGCGTCACCTCGCTCCCTTTACATGGTTTTATTCTCTTTTTCAAACCTGGTCACGACTCTAACAAAAATTATCCATGTCTCGTCCATCAAGGGGAACCCTTTTAATACCCCACTTCCCTTCGGGCTTCATTTTGAAAGGAATGACTCTTTTGCATCGTGTTTTGGGGTTTATCATCCTCATGACATTGAAAATGGCAAAAACATAGGTTTCGCTAACAAAAAAAGCATTCAAGCACATCAAATAAAAAATTGACACAATGGGTCTTTCATTCTTTGCCCCCTTTTATGTGCTTTACGTGTTTTCAGCATACACAAGTTTTAAAAAAGTTAACTAAAATAAATAACTATTCATTTTAAATACACATTTCGCTGGTATTGTAAAAAAACCAGGCTAGGGATTTCCCCAAAATATTCAATGCCCAAAATCAAATTATAGCTACATCATAGCTATATTTAATTAAAATTTTTTTTTATTTTTAAATCCAATTTGGCAAAAGAAAAAATTCCACCTATCGTTTTGGCCTCTTAAATTAAATGATGAAATTCATTCAAAAACTGTCTTGCTGGTTGTGTCATATTAGTTTGCCTGGCATCCCTGTGTATTTCATAATCGCCAAAAAAATGATATAATGAATTACGCTTTTAGTCTGAAAACTATTTTCCCGCAAATATAAAAAAAAGAGAGTGGACAAAAAGTGGAGAAAATATTTAAAGGAAATACAGAATAGGGTTAAAGGAAAAAAGCTGGTTTAAGGTGTTGCCAATGTGGCGGCCGTTGACCCCCTTTTCGGTTTTAAATTTTTTTTCACCCAAACTACTGTACCAATTTTTTATGAAATTTATGGTAAAAACAGTACATATCATTTTCATTTGGTGTAAAAAATTATTGACCTACTTAATTATTATGGGTAAAAGGAGGAAAAAACCGTTGTGGGGGCGGGGCGGAGATCTTCCCCTTTTGGATTTTACAGATGGCGGGGTTGACCCCTTTCGGGAAGGTTTTAAATTTTTTTAAACTTTTTTTTTTTCCGAAAGGGGTTATTCATTGCCCAAAAATCCCAATTTTTAAAAACCTTTTTTCAATTTGTTTGAGGTTCTGCCAAAAATCACTAGATTGGGCTGGGCATTAAGGGGGATAAAGAAGAACAGAAGAATAGAGTGGGGGTGTGGTTGGAATCATGAGGCGACCTCGGGAAAATGCAGGTTGAGGAAAAAAGCAAGGTGGGCATTCCTATTTTTTGTCCCACATTCCGCAATTCCAATGATCTGAAACTCGGAAATGCCCGTGGGTCGCTGGCATTTTTAAAATCAAAGGGTTTGGGCTACTGTTTTTGGGTCCCACTATATTTTTATAAAATTTAATTTCGGATAAACATTATGCACCGCATCTAATACCAAAAAATAGTTTTTTCTGTTGTTCACTAAATTTTATGGATGAAAATGCATTCGTGGCGTTCTATAAAAGCATTTAAAGCAAATTACTCGCCTCGAGTACAAAGTTAAAATATTTTTTACGTATTTGTGGGGATGTAAAAATTTGGGGGATTTTCAAACGTTTTCTGACAGTACTGCTCGTCTGGCAAACGCTTGTCAAAAAACAAAAGCAATGCCTTTGAAAAAAGAAGAAAAAAGAATGCCGAAATGGCTTGTTGCTCGACAATGTAGGTTATAATTGTGGAGGCGACGTGCCGCTGTAGCGGTCTGGGAGCTACAGACCGCTACACCGCGGCGGGGAGTGGTGGCGGGGAGATTGTGGCGGGGAGATTGAATCAAAATATTACGACTTCACGCGTCGACTCATTGCACTTCCAGGCTTTCTATCTGATTGATACACAATAATAACAGGAAAATATGACTGCCTAGGTATAGATAACTTCTAAACATTCGTTATTGACCATATAATTTTCATAGAGTACATTTACCTCGCCTCCTCACTATAACCCTCCATGGTTATTTGGTTATATACAATGTTTTTACAGATCAGGCTTCTATACAATATACATATAGAAAAAAATCGTTTTTTAATATTATACTTTTGTGTTTTAAGTGCAGTGGGAAAAAGCCCATATTTTGTTTTCCAGTAGACCAACTTATTATAAAAAAAGTGAGTTAAAACTGCCAGCGACCCCTGGCATTTTGGGTTCCAGTTCTCTCGAATTCCGCAACTTGCGGAATGGTAATTCGGTTGCGGAATTGCGCAAATTTCAGATGCCTGAAAAAATTGCGGAATTGCGAATTGCGGACCGCCAAAATTTTAAAGCGCAATCGCAATAACTTGCGGATGGTAATTCGGTTTGCGGAATTGCGCAATACGTGAATAGACATTGAAAGCTGGGGTTGCTACACAACGCCAGTATTTCTATTTTTTCATGGGAAAAAAGTAAATATTGCGGGCTTTACTATAAGACCTTTTCTGTTGCTGTTTCGTTACATTAAAATATGTAGATAATTTTTCTCGCATGTTTTTAATGAAAATGGGACATTTTATCGTAAATAAGCTTTGTCAAAAGATTCACTGCGGGGCCCACTATTTCCTGATTATTATAGTATGAAGGGCCAGAAATATACAACTTTTTTCCCACACAGAGAGACTTTCTTGATTTATCATATAATATATTATAAATGCAACTGACGATACCAGCAAAGTATATAAGAAACTTAATGTGTACAGCAGTGTGTTGTGCCTGAGGTACGACACTTTCTTCAGACTAAACACGTGTTCTTTATCCCACGCACCCTCTCCTCCCTTGTCACCTCCCGTGCGATCGTACGTCTGCAGCTATCTTCTGTACGTTTTCGAAGATTTCGTTACTGTCTTGGCCCCGCCTTCCTTCCGG
>JACEEZ010019263.1:55337-67491 GCA_016584305.1 Chionoecetes opilio | reverse complement strand
GGAAGGCTGATCATGTTATAATCAGTGAATATTCCTGGTGCAGGAAGGACGTGAAGTACTTTTGGCCTAAATTGCTTATTCCGAGGGGATGTGTCTTGTGGTGAATTCGACAGTCTTTCTCATTTTGGTGAACAGGAAGTGAACATAGGTGAAGGTGAAATGGTACTTGAGAAACGCCTAATGACTTTATTTTCCTCTGCTCAACGTTTCTCTTCTCCATGCACTCGTCGTCAGTTCTCTTTTCTCTTCTCCTCTCTCTCATCCTTTCTCTGTCTGCTATCATCTCTCCCTCCTCTCTCTCTCTTCTATCTCTCTCTTCTTCTCTCTCTCTCTTCTCTCTCTCATTTCTCTGTTCTCTCTGTCGCTCTCTCCTTCTCCTCTGACTCTATTCTTCTCTTCTCTCTCTCTCTCTTCCTCTCTCTCATCTCTCTCTCTCTCCTCTCTCTTCTCTCTCTCTCTCCTCTCTCTCTCTCTCTCTTCTCTCTTTTCCTCTCTCTCTCTCTCTCCTCTCCCCTCTCTCTCTTCTCTCTCTCTCCTCTCTCTCTCTTCTCTCTCCTCTCTCTTTTCTCTCTCTCTCTCTCTCTCTCTCTCTCTCTCTCTCCTCTCTCTTCTCTCTCTCTCTCTCTCTCTCTCTCTCTCTCTCTCTCTCTCTCTCTCTCTCTCTCTTCTCCTCTCTCTCTCTCTCCTCTCTCTCTCTTCTCTCTCTCTCTTCCTCTCTCTCTCTCTCTCTCTCTCTCTCTCTCTCTCTCTCTCTCTCTCTCTCTCTCTCTCTTCTCTCTCTCTCTCTCTCTCTCTCTCTCCTCTCTCTCTCTCTCTCCCCTCTTCTCTCTCTCTCTCTCTCTCTCTCTCTCTCTCTCTCTTTTCTCTCCTCTTCTCTCTCTCTCTTCTCTCTCTCTCCCCTCTCTCTTCTCTCTCGGGAAGAACCCCACGAGTCCTACATTTTGCCTCCACCACTCCAACAATTAGCATTCTATAGTCTATTCACTTAAGCTGGATTCCTGGGCTGGGAGCTGCTCGCTGCCTAGACGAGTTTGTAAGGACGTCGCTGATTGGCTGATAGACTCGGGCTAGGTGGCGATGGTGGTGGTACTTGCCTCGCCTCAACCCAAAACCCTTGCCTTGCCTCAGAAAAATATTCATATTTCTTGGCTTTACTCACCTCTTACACAAGATAGGCCTATTTTGTTTGCATCAGTGAATCAGGCAGTGATTGTTCAACAACAACACGCCATTCATAACTCAATAGGGTAAAAAATAAAGTCATGACTGACTATCACAAGAGTAGGCGGACTCTTAGGTTTTCAGTGCATTGAAATGTTGTACTCCTACCCGATATTACCAAGCTACCAGATTATATTTATAAAAGCTGAGCCTACCATCGTGTTCATAATACATTGCTGCATATCATGAGCATAAAAAAATTACACTAAGACTACACTAATATTAAGATAATTGAAGGAAAGTAAAAGAGTGTATAAACATTTTTTCTTGCTTATTTTGCTTCAACTCGCTGTAACTCCATAAGTTTTGGTCGCATTCAATTTTCAAGAACTGTTTCAAAATCCTTATACTTTTCCGCTACCTGTGGTATGTAGCACGTACCAATAAGGAAAAGAGTAGGTGGTCAAATTGGCTAAGAAAGTTAAGCTGTTTCAAACTGGTGCCGTGACGGGTGGAGCCTCTGATAGCTCTCCCGAGAAAAAGTCTCTCCTGTATAGGAGCAATGCTCACCCGTCACTGTGCCAGTTTGTAGTAGTAGTTTAACTTTCTTAGCCATTTTGACCACCTACTCTTTTCCTTATTGGTACGTGCTACATACCACAGGAAGCGGAAAAGTATAAGGATTTTGAAACTGTTCTTGAAAATTTAATGCGACCAAAACTTATGGAGTTACAGCGAGTTGAAGCAAAATAAGCAAGAAAAAATGTTTATACACTCTTTTACTTTCCTTCAATTATAATTATTTTTATCTTAATATTAGCGTAGTCTTAGTGTAATTTTTTTAAGCTCATGATATGCAGCAATGTATTATGAACACGATGGTAGGCTCAGCTTTCATAAATATCATCTGGTAGTTTGGTAATATCGGATAGGAGTACAACATTTCAATGCACTGAAAACCTAAAAGTCCGCCTACCCTTGTGATAGTCAGTCATGACTTTATTTTTTACCCTATTGAGTTATGAATGGCGTGTTGTTGTTGAACAATCACTGCCTGATTCACTGATGCAAACAAAATAGGCCCATCTTGTGTAAGAGGTGAGTAAAGCCAAGAAATATGAATATTTTTCTGAGGCAAGGCAAGGGTTTTGGGTTGAGGCGAGGCAAGTACCACCACCATCGCCACCCAGCCCGAGTCTATCAGCCAATCAGCGACGTCCTTACAAACTCGTCTAGGCAGCGAGCAGCTCCCAAGAATCCAGCTTAAGTGAATAGACTATAGTTGTTGATGAAGTTAATTGTAAGTTTATCATTCATTAAATTTGTTAACTGGAGTGCAAAACCCATTTCATCTACTTTTAATCCGTTTACTGACACCATTTACCTCTTCGTAAAGAGGGTTGGGGTTTTGTGGGGGAGGAGGTCAGTGGAGTTTTGGCTGAATGGAACGTCGATTTTTTTTGGGGGGGAAGGGTGGGTTAATAAATACAGAGTAATGTGCGTTAGTCAGTGTATCAATATAAATGGTGCTTTGGGAACGTTCGCACTGTAGTTTGTCTCATTCAGTGTCACTTAATGTCGATTTTTCTCACCCTCACCCAAACAACTTTTCTCTTCCTCCCATTAACACACACATACACACACACACACACACACACACACACACACACACACACACACACACACACACACACACACACACCCCACACCCCACACACACACACACACACACACACACACACACACACACACACACACACACACACACACACACACACAGACACCACCCACACACCACACACACACACACACACACACACACCACACACACACACACACACACACCACACACACACACACAGACCACCCACACACCACACACACACACACACACACACACACACACACACACACACACACACACACACCACACACACACACATACACACACACACCACACACACACACACACACACAACCTACTTCCTGGCAAAACTTTCATTACTTTTATCCATCCATATACCTGCTATCATAATATCCACCTTCCAGCTTAATCTTACACCTTCCAGTATACTCTTCCACCTCCCAGTTCAATCTTACACCTCCCAGTTCAATCTTACCCCTCCCAGTTCAATCTTACACCTTCCAGTTCAATCAGCCACCTTCCAGTTCAATCTTCCACCTTCCAGTCCAGTTCAATCTTCCACCTTCCAGTCCAGTTCAATCTTCCACCTTTCAGTTCAATCTTCCACCTTTCAGTTCAATCTTCCTCCTTCAAGTTCAATCTTCCACCTTCAAGTTCACTCTCCCACCTTCCAGTTCAATCGTTCACCTTCCAATTCAATCGTTCAACTTCCAGTTCAATATTCCACCTTCTAGTTCAATCTTCCAAATTCCAGTTCAATTTTCCACATTACAGTTCAATCTTCCACCTTCCAGTTCAATCTTCCACCTTACAGTTCAATCTTCCACCTTCCAGTTCAATCTTCCACCTTACAGTTCAATATTCCACCTTACAGTTCAATCTTCCACCTTCCAGTTCAATGTTCCACCTTCCAGTTCGATCTTACACCTTCCAGTTCAATCTTACACCTTCCAGTTCAATCCTCCACCTTCCAGTTCAATATTCCACCTTCCAGTTCAATATTCCACCTTGCAGTTCAATATTCCACCTTTCAGTTAAATCTTCCACCTTCAAGTTCAATCTTCCACCTTCAAGTTCACTCTTCCACCTTCCGGTTCAATCGTTCACCTTCCAGTTCAATCTTTCACCTTCCAGTTCAATATTCCACCTTCCAGTTCAATCTTCCACCTTCCAGTTCAATCTTCCACCTTACAGTTCAATATTCCACCTTCCAGTTCAATATTCCACCTTGCAGTTCAATATTCCACCTTGCAGTTCAATCTTCCACCTTCAAGTTCAATCTTCCACCTTCAAGTTCACTCTTCCACCTTCCAGTTCAATCGTTCACCTTCCAGTTCAATCTTTCACCTTCCAGTTCAATATTCCACCTTCCAGTTCAATCTTCCACCTTCCAGTTCAATCTTCCACCTTACAGTTCAATCTTCCACCTTCCAGTTCAATCTTCCACCTTACAGTTCAATCTTCCACCTTCCAGTTCAATCTTTCACCTTCCAGTTCAATATTCCACCTTCCAATTCAATCTTCTACCTTACAGTTCAATCTTCCACCTTCCAGTTCAAACTTCCACCTTCCAGTTCAATATTCCACCTTCCAGTTCAACCTTTCACCTTCCAGTTCAAGTTTTCAACTTCCAGTTCAATCTCCCACCTTCCAGTTCAATCTTCCACCTTACAGTTCAATCTTCCACCTTCCAGTTCAATCTTCCAGCTTCAAGTTCAATCTTCCACCTTCCAGTTCAATTTTCGACCTTACAGTTCAATATTCCACCTTCCAATTCAATCTTCTACCTTACAATTCAGTATTCCACCTTCCAGTTCAATATTCCACCTTCCGATTCAATCTTCTACCTTACAGTTCAATCTTCCACCTGCAAGTTCAATCGTTCACCTTCCACTTCAAACTTCCACCTTCCAGTTCAATCTTCCACCTTCCAGTTCGATCTTCCACCTTCCAGTTCAATCGTCCACCTTACAGTTCAATCTTCCACCTTCCAGTTCAATATTCCACCTTCCAATTCAATCTTCTACCTTACAGTTCAATCTTCCACCTTCAAGTTCAATCTTCCACCTTACAGTTCAATCTTCCACCTTCAAGTTCAATCTTCCACCTTCCAGTTCAATCTTTCACCTTCCAGTTCAATCTTCCACCTTCCAGTTCAATATTCCACCTTCAAGTTTAATCTTCCACCTTACAGTTCAATCTTCCACCTTCAAGTTCAATCTTCCACCTTACAGTTCAATCTTCCACCTTCAAGTTCAATCTTCCACCTTCCAGTTCAATCTTCCACCTTCCTGTTAGATTTTCCACCTTCCAGTTCAATCTTCCACCTTCCAGTTCAATCTTACACCTTACAGTTCAATCTTCCACCTTCCAGTTCAATCTTCCACCTTCCAGTTCAATCTTACACCTTACAGTTCAAGCTTCCACCTTCCAGTTCAATCTTCCACCTTCAAGTTCAAACTTCCACCTTCCAATTCAATCTTTCACCTTCCAGTTCAATCTTCCACCTAACAGTTCAATCTTCCACCTTCAAGTTCAATCTTCCACCTTCCAGTTCAATCTTCCACCTTCCAGTTCAATCTTGCACCTTCCAGTTCAATATTCCACTACCTTTCAGTTCAACCTTCCACCTTCCAGTTCAATCTTCCACCTTTCGGTTCAACCTTCCACCTTTCAGTTCAATCTTCCACCTTCCAGTTCAATCTTCCACCTTCAAGTTCAATCCTCCACCTTACAGTTTGATCGTTCACCTTTCAGTTCAATCTCCCACCTTCCAGTTCAATCTTCCACCTTCCAGTTCAATTTTCCACCTTCCAGTTCAGTCTTCCACCTTCCAGTTCAATCTTCCACCTTCCAGTTCAATATTCGACATCCATCTAGTTCAATCTTCCACCTTCCAGTTCAATCTTGCACCTTCCAGTTCAATATTCCACTACCTTTCAGTTCAACCTTCCACCTTCCAGTTCAATCTTCCACCTTTCGGTTCAACCTTCCACCTTACAGTTCAATCTTCCACCTTCCAGTTCAATCTTCCACCTTCCAGTTCAATATTCCACTACTTTCCAGTTCAGTCTTCCACCTTCCAGTTCAATCTTCTACCTTTCAGTTCAGTCTTCCACCCTGCAGTTCAGTCTTCCATCTTTCAGTTCAATCATTCTCCTCGTACCCTGTATCCTGCACCAAAACCTTGTCATTTAACTTAACCCTCTCTCTCTTATGTGCGAACCCCCTCCTCGGTCCTTACTGTTATCTTCATAGGCAATACACCCAAGTTGTTGTACCGCCTTCAACCGTGGCCACCGAGATGATAAGGCCTGGTGCATCGCCCGTGACGTCACACCATAAGGATCCCCCGCGCTCGACCCGCTCCGCACCCCGTACAGGTTTACTTTCTCAGTTCACGCTCTTGTTTATGTTGTTAATCTGAATCCCTGTCATTATTATCTATATTTTTTGTTAGTTCTAGTACCGTAGATAACAGTAAAGTCCCCACCTGCAGTCATGTCGCCAGGCGCCATATATTACGAATTATAGCATTACTACTGATTTGTATGTGCCATTGAAGATGATATACAGTAGTTTATATCATGACTGTATAATCTACCCTGTTTCAGCGTTGTTTTATGCCTTGTATCTGCAAGTATTTACGGTTTCAAATTTCACTACGCGTTTTTTTCTTCGGGCGACGACGGCTGCGGTACGACACTCAGTAAATAAACACTAGATGGCGACTCTACTGTTGGTAGCCACTTTGTAGATATTTTTGTAATTTGCTCATTAATAGCCATAATATGACACAGACTCTCCAGATAGCCCCTTCTAACTTTCCTGAAATCATGGATGTAGAAATGTAAGTATTAACGCCACCACACGACTGTAAACAGAAAAAAAAGTTGACCTGGCGACTTCACTGTTATCTACGGTAGTTCCTTAAAATATCTTCATTTCTGACTTCAGATAAGTAGTGAAGAAAGTCAAGTAATGTACACAAACGCAAGTAAATTAAATTACTTTTTTTGTCCATTAGTTATCATGACTATCAAAGATATCAAGTATAGAACAATGTACAATATGAAAGTAGAATACGTAAGGAAACTTGATGTGTGTATTCGCAAATCACGCGAACTTACCTTGTTTGTTACAACATTTTACAGTGATTAAGTTGTTCACTTCAGGGTTTCCAGGACTTACATGAAATCTGTATGATTTCTCAATACATTGACGTATACATTATGCCTCTGATGTCTTTGATACTTCGTTCCTTCTGAAATTCCACTTTTTGGGATATTTAAAAATATATTATTTCCAGTTGGCAAATCAATTACAGGAACCACTGGGGATCAAAGGTTAAAAAAAAGTAATTAGTGCAAGGGAAAATAATATGCACCATGGAAGCCAGCCTACCATCATAACTTCCCAATATAAGGTTATAAAGGTTTGAATTACTGCCATACAACATAAACCTTTCTTTATTGAAGAACATTTTGCAAATCTCATTCTAGAACAAGACAAAATTACCATAATACACATACTCTACTCAATTTTCCTTCAAATAATAACCTAAGTAAAGGCTAGTTCACAAATAAAAAAGTACTACAAGGCAGTACAAGGTATAAAAGTATAAATCCATTCACTCTCCAAGAGTGACATATAGTTCAATGACAAACTATAAATGCTCACCACACCAGCCACAATGTCCACACATCAAAGTTAGCTAAATCCTTTCAGTTTGAGATTGGGTTGATGAAATATATATATACTCACCTAACTCCAATAACCCCCATCCCTGTCTGAAACCCCACATTCCCACCCACCCCCCAAAAAAATATAGGCACAATTTAAGTTGCAACAAGTCTACACATCTGTATAACAAAAGCATTTACTGAATCAGGTACTCATTAAAAATTTGGAGGACTAAATTGAATTTTGCTTCTCAAAGGTAGTGGGAGATATTGCTTTCAGTTTGTATTAGTGTTTTAGAAGTAAATCTGCTTCTGAATGATACAGTCTCTCAATTGTTTTGAAAGGAGCAAGCATGATTTTAGTAGAGTCATAATACTCTCCATTAGAGGAAACTTGGGGGAACTTCACCGTCTTTTCAGCATCTTTCTGACCAATCCAGTTATTTCTAATACATTTCAGTACATGTACAGAATCAAATATAAAGAACAAAGGTCTGTTACTCTGAGCAGGATGAGGATATACAACTGACAGCTTGGGAGGCTTGGCAAAATATGATAATGCTTTTCCGTTGATAGCATTGTTGTCTGTAATAACACAACAGACACTGAAGCCTATATCCTCTAACCCTAAAATCACCTGTTTTATGAGTTCATGCAAGAGTTCAACCTTCATGCTTTTTGTTGGTACTATGTGGCATACATCTTTAAATTTTGATCCAATACTACTTATCATGAATAAAAAAGCACTAGTTGCAGCTGCAAAACTGTTGAATGCTGGACCAACAACATTCCCACCTTTATAGTCAAAATATGGCTTTATGTGAATTTCATCTACCATTAATAGTACTGTTTTGTCTACTACATGCAGTAATTTGAACCAAAATGACATGCACGTTAAATGCTCACCACACCACCCACAAGGGGCACACATCAAAGTTAAATCCTTTCAGTTTGAGATGGGGTTGATGAAATATATATATACTCACCTGATTTACCAACCTGAGTGAGTTAGGTGAGTAAACCAGGTGAACAAACTCCAACAACCCCCATCCCTGTCTGAAATCCCACATTCCCACCCACCCCCCAAAAAATATAGGCACAATTTAAGTTGCAACAAGTCTACACATCTGTATAACAAAAGCATTTACTTACTAACAGTTTCAAGCTTTCTTTTCCTGCACTTTCCTGTTGCTCTAGTCTGAGCTAACATATTGTTTTCTTTAGAGCAATAGTTATTTAATAAGGTGTTTGTTGATGCCCAGATAATCATCTTTCCCAGCTTTAGAGAACTGTGTCCACCCTCGCAAAAGTCAGTAGGCAAAAGACAATCATCATCTGCTAGATTAGCAAGAGTTACATCTGTTGCTAGTGTTCGCTGCTTGTTAGAATGTATAAATATATCCTCCTTGATCAGTTTATTTATAATGATATAGTTGTAAGTTACCATGTTAACTATAGCAGGATTTGGGTGTAAGAGACCACCTCGGGAAATTCCTTCAGTGTAGTCATGACTCGCAGGTAGATTAGCATATGTATCACTGTTTACAGATATAAAGTCTTTACAAAAATTGCATTTCATCTTCTTGCATGCAATATAGCAGCAGTAGCCAGCTACATAAACAATAACTGGTAGAACATATTCACATTTATCAACATCACTCTTTACAACATCCACATTTACCTTATGTACATCTCTAAAAACGTGTCTCCATATCTTCCCAATTAGTTTGATCAAACAACTTCAGAGGCACAGTTTGTTCATTCATAGGTAAATTTAGCTGTATCACTGACATCATCCTGAGTTTCTTTTCACATTCAAATACCTGTCTTAAAGAAATATGATAATTACCGCCAGCTAGCTGACGATACTGACCGAACCTTGCCTCAAGATTATCTGTTTGAAATTTTCCTGGCAAAATGTATTTCATGTTTAACTCAGATATACAGTAATTAGTTAACTCTATCATGGCATGAGTTGTGTGTTTTAGTGCATTGTAAGTCTCTTTACTCAGCATCCCTCCCCCAATGTCTTTATTATTTTTCCACATTTCTAGCCAGTCACAGAACTTGTTCAGATACTGAAATTTTACATCATTTTCATTATTTGTGAGTGGAATAGCAAAATTGTTTTTCAGGCGAATCCCTTTAAAGGGAGTTTTAACATTCATGATTGTCCACCATGTATGAACAATTTTGATGTATTCAGCAATCTCAGTATAGGATGTCAAAAAGAGCTTTTTTCCAGTACTTAACAATGCCTGAATCAAGTACTCATTAAAAATTTGAAGGACTAAATTGACATTTTGCTTCTCAAAGGTAGTGGGGAATAATACCAACTTGGTATAGTACACAACACGAAATAACAGACAAATTAAAAGAGCATGATACCAAGAAATGGAAAGCAGAACTACTTGAAAAAGAGACACTTAGACTTTACAGAACATACAAAACTCACATAAAAGAAATAGACTTTTATGATGAACTAGCCGCAAAGCCGCCCTTCGGGCGGACTTTTTGGCTAGCTCCTGCGGAGGGCTATTGGTGGGCCTTTGGCCCACCACCTGTGTTTGGTGGGCCGAAGGCCCACCCTTCTAACTTTCCTTCCCCTTCTAACTTTCCTGAAATCATGGATGTAGAAATGTATGTATTCCCCCCACCCATTCACTCACCCATTACCCATCACCCCCACCCATTCACTCACCCATTACCCATCACCACACACCCATTCACTCACCCATTACCCATCACCCCCCACCTATTCCCTCACCCATCACCCCCCACCCATTCACTCACCCATCACCCCACACCCATTACCCATCACCCCACCCATTCACTCACCCATTACCCGTCACCCTACATCAAGGCTTCCTCAATTCTCGCAACCCACTTTTGTTTTCACAATTCTCGCTAGTAGGCTGCTATAAAAAAAATAAAAAAAAAGTGATCGGATCATCTCATAAGTGGGCTTATGACCTTCCCCTGGTCAACCTGATTCCAAAAATGTGCCATATGAGGTGTTTGCGCCACGGGGGGCGGAACCTATACCACACACACACACAGACAGACAGACAGACAGACAGACAGACACACTTTCGCTTATATTATTATAGAAGATAGATAGAAGATAGATGATTAATCCACTACAACTTTGATAAGATACAGAAGCAATACACTGAAACTAAACTAAACTACAGGAACAGACACACCCTCGGGAACACAGCATGCACGACATGTAACACTGGACTGCAGGAAACTTTAGAACACTTTCTATTACAGTGCGAGGATTATAAAGACATAAGGAAACACTTAAACTTTCTACAAAACAACACACTGACAAATGCTTAAAAACTTTCAACATTTTTACTCCTAGCAGATGAACAGGATGCAGATATGAAGAAACAAACGTTGTTACTGATGTGGAAAATAAGGAAACAGCAAGAACATTGATTAGCAAGCAAGAAAGCCAAGACATTTCACAAGAGCATTCACAAGTATAAGCACAAAACGGGGTGATCAAGCAACAAACACCACAACACTTCAAGAATCAGAAAAAAATCACCGATACTAAGGTCTTACCCCCACCCCTTCATCGACATCTCTAGTATGGATACCAATGGATAATTATGTAAAGTGTAATTACTTTTATATCACCATTCTTTCAGAGGCTGCTGGGCACTCGTGGAGAATGTGGGTCCTGATTTTGTGCGGAATGTTGTCAATGCGCGAAATCCTGTAGACTCCTCCATATTTCACTGGTTTTACAGCATAACTGCTGCCCTAAAGCATGTTACAGAGTACTCTGAGATACATATTATTTTATGAGAGTAGTTAGATGCACTGGTATTCAGACAAAAGATATTTGAACCTGAAACCTACACCTGAAAAGGCTTTACTTTTGACGTGAATATTTTAGTCTTATGAGCAACTATTATTACTTGTAAGTGTTCTCATGGAAAGCTAGTGCCTCTATGTGGCTTGTAACATGTATCAGGGCAGCAGTTAAGTCGTAAAACCAGTGAAATAAGAGAGATGAATGGAGGGGTCTACAGGATTTCGCGCTGACAATATTTCACGAAACACCTACATTCGTGAACAACATTCTCCACGAGTGCCAGCTGCTAATCCTCCATTAGTTCAAAAACATAGTCAGCCAAAGCAGCATGATCCCACTAGCTGTGACGGAGGTGAATTATGAACGTAACACAACACAAATGATAATTCTCAAAATATTAGTAATATTTTTTGTGACATAGCGTCCGCCATTTTTAATGCTACAAACATTTCGCTTTGTATGCCTTATAAGTATGTTATATATGCTAGACTTACCGTCCCACTTCTTTCATTATTAGCTAATAAAGCTACTACAAATACTACAAAGATCATAGACTCACCCTGCTACTGGCCGTCGGTGAAAAATTGTCCCGTTTGATTGCTCTGAGCCACTGGCTGGCAAGCACCTTGTCTCTTGGGAAACAGGATATACTCACTCTGGGGCCTTTTTTGTAGTTCCCATTGCAATTGGGCACACAGCACATGGACGGCATCTTGCTGGTAACTTGGAGAAATAGCTCCTGCCGTAACAAAAGCAAAAATGATAGAAGTACGCCACATACACACGCCCTGACCGCCTTCGTATGTGGAGACAATAGACTGAGCCGTGGCCAAC
>JACEEZ010019263.1:35337-50337 GCA_016584305.1 Chionoecetes opilio | reverse complement strand
GAGGAGGAGGAAGAGAATTATAATTGTTAGCAGTAATAACATAAAAAAATAGAAAAACAGTCATTTATATGGATATGTTTATTAGGAAACTGCAGTTACTAAAATCACATGATATTAGGTGCACAGAAAAAAATTGAGAGAGAGAGCGAGCGAGCGAGAGAGAGAGAGAGAGAGAGAGAGAGAGAGAGAGAGAGAGAGAGAGAGAGAGAGAGAGAGAGAGAGAGAGAGAGAGAGAGAGAGAGAGAGAAGAGAGAGAGAGAGAGAGAGAGAGAGAGAGAGAGAGAGAGAGAGAGAGAGAGAGAGAGAGAGAGAGAGAGAGAGAGAGAGAGAGAGAGAGAGTACTTGATGAACATAGAGGCCTTTTTAAGATTGAGTTCCCGCATGAGACCAGTAGAGTGGGGGAGAGAACTTGAAAATACCTTCAATCAGACCTAGATGTAAAATCCCTCTAAAAGTAGTTGTCTTGAGGGAAGGGGAAAGGGGGGGAAGGGGGAGGAAGAGGAAGGGCGAGCCCCCGAAGGCAGCGTCTCCACTTTCCTTGCTCACTTTATACCCCCCCTTTTTTCCAACCACCAGTAACCACCCCATGTTGCCCCTTCGTCATTGTTGTGTGTGTGTGTGTGTGTGTGTGTGTGTGTGTGTGTGTGTGTGTGTGTGTGTGTTGTTGTCTGTGTGTGTGTGTGTGTGTATTCATCTAGTTGTATTTTACAGGGCCAGAGCAATGCTCGTGTGGCCCCGTCTCCATATCAACATTTTTATCATTCATCCTTAGTGCTTTGTGTTGTCCGAAGCCAGCACCCCGGAGAGCAGGTCACAAACCCCGGCTAACACCCGGTACCCATTCACTGCTGGGTGGACAGGGGCTCGGGTTTTAAGGAAACAACCCATCTGTTTCCGCTCCGCCCGGGGATCGAACCCGGGACGTCTCGGTTGTGAGCCGAGCGTGCTTACCACTACACTGCGGAGTACCCAAGAGTGTGTGTGTGTGTGTGGTGTGTGTGTGTGTGTGTGTGTGTGTGTGTGTGTGTGTGTGTGTGTTGTGTGTGTGTGTGTGTGTGTTCTCCATGATTTCAATGATCCCTGGAAATTCTTCTCAAGGAAAAATTCAGCTCAGTGGAAAAATAAGAGGAGAAGAGAGGAGAGAGAAGAAGAGAGAGAGAGAGAGAGAGAGAGAGAGAGAGAGGAGAGAGAGAGAGAGAGAGAGGAGAGAGAGGAGAGAGGAGAGAGGAGAGGGAGAGAGAGAGAGAGAGAGTGTGTGTGTGTGGTTGTGTACGATGATTCCCTTTAACATAGGCTACATGGTATTTCGTTTCAGCAAAAAATATATATTGATGGCATGAAGTGATGGCTCGTCAAATGGTTTTCCCTGAAGGCAAAAGGAAAATATCGGTGCCGTTCAATCTTGTCACTTAATAGGCCGTTGATAACCTCTATGCGCCCTTAGGCCTCCACACAGATTGCTTTTAGGGTTCGTATCTTTATTAGTCCCCCATCGACGTAGTGTACCTTTGCCCGTTTTCCTTTCCATGTATTTCCATCTTTTATATTCTTCTTCTTCTCACCATCCTCAGTTTGTCTTTCTGTTCTTATGTGCATTACTATTCCAACCTTTTCTTTCCTGTCTCACTCCCATTCATTTTTTCTCACTATATAACTTTTCTCGCCTTTCTCTCCCTGCCTCTCTTCAATCATTCTCTCGCTTTCCCCTCCATGCCTCCCTTCGTTCCCTCTCTCAATGTTCATTTCAACAGTTCGACACTCCCTTCCTCCCATCCTCCCTCCATCCCTTACCTCCTTCCCTTCACTCCATCCCTTCACTCCCTCCCTGCACTCCCTCCCTCTCTTCCTTCCCTCCCTGGAGCCATCGATTGTTTATTTTTCTTTCTTGTTTTCATCTCCGCTCTCTCCATCCATTTACGTATCAGCCAGACGCCAACACACTGCACCTTATGGAACGCCAAGAAAATGACGGTGTTCTAAGTGCATTTATCTGGTTATTCCATTGTTTCTATATACTTTTGTGCAAGATAGGATACTGATATGTATATAAATAAAGGTATTTGCGGCACTTTTTTTTATTTTGTTATTTGTTTTTGGCGCGGTTTTTTTTTTAATTATTTGTGGCAGGTTTTTTATTTCTTATGAGGCTATTATTATTGTTATTGTTAGCATTATTACGTTTTTGGAAGTGGCTCGCAATATTTTTCCTTTCTATCGGTAGTACTAGGCGGTAGTTGTAATTACACTTGTATATTTGTGTATATCTTTTTCTCTATTTCAGAAGTGAGAATTGAAGAAGAAAAGAAACAGAGAATAAAGGAAACATGAGAGTCTGATGATACTGGAAGAATGGAATTGAAAATGGAAATAGAAAGTCGAAAGTGGGAGAGAAACATAAGATGGAAAGAAACGGGGACGACACACATAAAAAAACCTTATTGAAATGGAATAAAGACAAAGGAAAATAAACAAATTATGATACAAAAGATAATGCTAGAGACAGACTTTGTTTAACATACCATACCTAGCAATGACAACTGATCCATTAAATATGAGAAAAACATGAATCCAAGTGTGTCATCATCAGTACAACGCCTAAGGACTGCTGAAGGCGGTGTTCCTAGCGTCTGGGGGACACAACCGGGCGTCACGTTGGCGTCTGCCGCGAGTAAGATGTCCAGATACCCTCAGGAACGTGAAGGGAACTGATAAGGAATTGCCTATCACTACCTCTACTCCCGTACTACCACGATCACTCCCGCTACGTCTGCTTCTACTGCCACTGCTACCTCGAGTCAGCCACGACTCCCGCTGAAGGATATCAAGGTTTGTTTTTATCTTTTTCGTTGCAGTATTTTAGGAATCTTTTTTTTTTGGGGGGGGGAGCCTATTGCGTCTGTAGGCTATTCTTCGTTTTCCTTGAGGCTCAGGTGGTTGGCCCTGCACATTCTGGAGGGCTGTGATGGTTGGCCTTCGCCTATGGTGGCGCAGGCTGGATTTTTATAGTGACACTTGTGATGGTTTGACTTGAGGCTCATACTGCCCTGAGGTCAATGCAGCATGTGGGTATCTTCGGCCACTTGACGATGGAAGAAACAGATGCTCCTGGCGGAGCTTGAACTCAGGAACTCCCCAAAATATAATATATATAGTAGGTATATGATAAACTTCAGCCAAAAAACATTATTTAACTAGGGGGGGGGGGGGGCACTCAGTAGAGCGCATACCTCCACCCGAATATTTAATCAAATATACGTATATATATATATATATATATATATATATATATATATATATATATTATATATATATATATATATATATATATATATTATATATATATATATATATATATATATATATATATATATATATATATATATATATATATATATATTATATATATATATATATATATTATATATATATATATGCACTCAGTATGAGCGCATACATCCGGCCGAATATTTTATCAATTGGTTGCCATGGCAACAGTTGTCAATAGATTTCATCCAAAATTAAATCAGTTCTTCCTTATACTAAATAGACTTGGTATACCGAGTTTGGTCTAAATCTATTTGTAACTTTTCGAGAAATCCTGTACACTAACAGACAGACAGACAGACAGACAGACAGACAGACAGACAGATCGGGGTGAAAACATAACCCCTCCAACTTCGTTGGCGGAGGTAACTAATGAAGAAATTGATAAACTTGGGCAAATAAAGCTTGAAACCATCTCTAGGATGGCCTTAAACTTTTCAGAAAGTTTGGTTGAAATTGGGACCGAAAAGACGGAGCCTTAGCTGTACAGACAGACGGTCAGACGGACATTCCGTGAATTATAGTAAGATTGGTAGGTATGACATTAAAGAGAGAGAGAGAGAGAGAGAGAGAGAGAGAGAGAGAGAGAGAGAGAGAGAGAGAGAGAGAGAGAGAGAGAGAGAGAGAGAGAGAGAGAGAGAGAGAGAGAGAGAGAGAGAGAGAGAGAATAAACAAAAGCAAAAACATGCACTATATTTTACAGTACTCTTAAAGTCTCCATCTCTTAACTTCACCACTATAGATAAAGCCCAAACCCTTAAGTGTTCCAACCGCCACGTATCACAGCTCCATCGCTAACAGACATTACTTTCACCAAACTCAATCAGACCTAAAAGCCATCAGGCCCCGATACCCTCACGTCACAGCCTCTAGCCAGACTGTAATCCTGGAGCCTTGAATCGCCCTGGGTACAGAGCCACGGCCACGACGCTGATGACTGCAATACCACCAGAGCGAGAACTGTACACTATACCAAGGATATTTATTTCCAGGGAGTTGTCACGCGCTCGGCTTTACGGTGAGGTGGGGAAATGCATGGAAGGGACGCCGAGTGTGAGGACATCAGGGACTATATACACAGCGGAGGACAAAAGGTCAGTGCCGGGCTGTCATTAAGTGTTGTTTTTTTCAGCTACATGGCGCACAATATATTCCCCCCTACCCACCCACCCCACACGCTCACACTGATGACCTCCACCAACTTTCCTTCATACTGTATCTATGAAAACCAGCTGAGTGGAGAGTACAGAGTGGCCAAGACAGAGTGTACGAGTGTTGCAGGGAAGTGAACCGCCTATGGGACTTGTAAAGAGTAGCAGTGAGGGCCAGTAGAGGCCTCCAGGGGGAAGGGGAGCGGTGGGGGAGTCCTGGGAGGATGGAAATCTGGTAATTTTTCGGTTTAGGGCATCCCACGATTTGCACTCAACTATATTATGAAGGCACAAATGAAGGGACACTCCCGAAACGTAAGAGTGAAGGCCATTTAAAAACTAAAGCTAACCCCGCATTATAGCCTCCTAACTTGATAGTAACCAAGCCCCCTATAATGGTAAACTCCAAAAAGACACCCGCTCAACCGTAATAAAACCGGAAAGCTTAGGGCTGTTGGGGTGATGACGCTCCCAAGATATCCCGCACGTGCACAACCTGTAAAGTAGCCCAACAGCCTGTAAAGTAGCCCAACAGCCTGTAAAACTCCCCAACAGCCTGTAAAGTAGCCCAACAGCCTGTAAAGCAGCCCAAGACGCTTGTGTGTAGGCGGCAGGAGTTCCGACCGCTGTCCCTTTACTGAAACAAAATCCTCCTTCAGGAAAAACAGATACTCCATTGGGTTCACGAAATCGTCCTTTCCTTCCAGCGCCCCAATCCTCCTCCTCGATTTTTCCCGCAATTCCGACTAATTTACAACAAGGGTACGAGGTGATACGCGAATATATAAATAGCGAACAAAAAAAGAATTGAAAAGCATGTACTAATTCACAATGCAAAACAGTTCCTTGGGTATCTTGATATATGTAATACCGAAAATACACTGCGACACCTCCTCCATGGTAATTACAGATATTCTTGTGTATTTTTGTGTATAATGAGGCGGCAATGAATAATGTAATCACCAAGTGTTGCTAATCAAAGGTTGCGATGCACAGGACGGGCTGACAGGGTGGAAATATTAGCATTCGGTTTTCTTGTGTGATAATTGTTGTTTCTGTATTTTTGTAATGTTATTTACCCGTGTGTGTCATTAGGCTGGATGCTAATACTTGTTTTGAGGGGAATAGTACCTGTCTTTGTCTCTGTTTGATGTGGGTACACCTTATGGATGACTTTTCCTTCCTCTTCCTCTTTTTCTTCCTCTTTATAGTATTACAATTACTACTACCACCACCACCACAACAACAACCTTTACCCACTGACCTTTAACGAATGAGTCAACCGTGTCCTTTATAAGCATAATCCTAATTGGCCTCTACTAATACTAATTACCGTTAATGCTTTAAGTAGCAATGACATCAATATCCGACTAATTCACTTCATGATTCCAAGAACTATAGACGTATAGAGAGGAGGAAGAAAAAAGGAGAGAGGGGAAGAGAAAAGGGAAAGGAGAAAAGGGGAAAGGGGAGGGAGAAAAGAGGAGAAAAAAGAAGATAAGAAGTAGAGGAGAGGAGAGGGGAGAAAAGAAAAAATGGAAGAAAAGTTTCCGTCATATTTTAAACAAAGCGAACCTGCCTAAAAAGCGCCCTACCCCCTGTCTCAAGTCCAAATTTTTGCATAAAACCTTCTCCCCCCCAAAATTTGATACGGCCAAACTCACTAAATTTGTGCCAAGGGGTGAGAGTCCTGAGGGTCCCCAGGAAAACCAACCGCTTTGTCTTGCGAGGTCTTTAAAAGGGCGTGACTCTGTACGGGGAACCAAAATTGATGGCGGGGGGAAGGAGGGAAAGTAGGGAAAAAAAAGGAAACATGAAATGGATGAATAAATGGTAAAGAAAAAAAAAAAAAGATGAAACTAAATGAAGGATAAAATAAAGGATGAAAAATGAAACTAAAATTTGGTGAAATTAATGGATGAAATGAATGGATGAAGGGATGACGCATGACAAAAAGAAAAAAAATTACTTACTTCAAGAGTGTTTAGTGAAAGGGGGAAGAGGAAGACACGAAAAAGGCTGACACGTATACGTATTGTCAGAAAGAACCAGTCACTGCAAACCCCTGGCCCTTTCCCCCTTTAACGTACCATACGTAAAGGGGAAAAATTAAACCCCCTCGTTATTATTTTTCCAATTATTATTCTATTCGAAAACAGCGACAGATAGATAGATAGATATACAGATAAGGAGAAAGATAGACACACATAGATAGATAGATATGCATAATAGGATAAAGATGAAGACAAATAGATAGATAGATATGAATAAGGAAACCATACGTAACCAATACAGGCTAATGTCGAACAACAGATCCCTCAAAAAGTTGAAAAAATAATGTAAGGAATCCAAAAAAGATAGGTTTTTACGCAGTCAATTTTTAACTCACATTCAAAATGGAAAAATGGGGTTATTTATTTCCTTGTGTACTCTCCCTATAAAAACATGAGTACATAAAAACCATATCGTCCCGTACAAAGCAGCTCCTGTTTACCCACCACCCTCTGTCCTCTTTATCCATGACTATATAACTCCCCTATACATGCTTGCTTTGGTAGGGCTGTGTTAAGACTGACTGGCGCAAATGGGCAAGGGGATAAAGAAGGGGGACACAGGAAGGGTGTGGGGTCGGTCTTCCCCCCCCCCCCTTACCATTTTCCCCCCAGTAAAATTCCGGGTAATATTTTGGGTCCCAAAGGGGTGTCCCCTTTTTCTTCCTCCACAACTTTTCCCCCAAAATTCAAACCCCCCCCAAAGTTTTTCCCTCGATTAAATAAGGAAAAAAATTTCCCCTATTTTTTGTTTATCGTTTTCTTTTTCTTTCTCTTTTTTTTTCCCAGGAATGAATGAAAAAAACGCAGATTTTTTCTTTTTTTATACCGGAAAAGAAAAAAAAAAATTGAGGGACGAAAAACTTACAGACAATAAATTTTTTTTTTGCCCTCCCCGAACAAAAAAAAAGAGTTTGGGAAATCGAAAATGTGTCTTATTTTTTAAAACTGGTATCTTTTACACAAAAAAACGGAAGGGGTTTTTCATAAAATGACTTGTTGGCCTTTTGGAACAAAACCCGTGAATGGTAAGACTTGGGGGGGAGATTAAAGGGCGAAACGAGCTTGGAAAATGCCCATTTTTTGTCCTTTACGATCAGTATGTTTAAAAAAAACTGGAGCAATTTTTACTTTACTTTAGGTGGAAAAATTTTGTTTAACCCTTAAAAGTTTTCGCTAACCCGGGGGGAAAAGAGAGAGAAGGGAAGAGGATAGAGGGGGGAAGAGGAGAGAAAGGGGGGGGAAGAGGGGGAGGAGGAGAGAAGAAGGAGAAAGAGAGGAGAGAGAGAGAGAGAGAGAGAGAGAGAGAGAGAATGTTCGTTGGATCTACTCCCTCTCTCTCTCTCTCTCTCATCTCTCTCTCCTCTCTCTCTCTCTCTCTCTCTCTCTCTCTCTTCTCTCTCTCTCTCTCTCTCTCTCATCTCTCTTCTCTGTATCTCTCTCTCTTTCTCTCGTCTCTCTCGCGTCTCTTCTCTTCTCTCTCCTCTCTCTCTTCTCTTCATCTCTCCTCTCTCTTCTCTCTCTCTCTCTCATCGTCTCTCTCTCCTCTCTCCTCTCTCTCTCTCTCTGACTACTCTCTCTCTCTTCTCTCTCTACTCATCTCCTCTCTCTCGTTCTCCTGCTCTCTCTCTGCTCTCTCTCTCTCTCTCCTCATCCTCTCTCTATCTCCTCTCTCTCTCATCTCTCTCTCTCTCTCTCTCTCTTACTATGAAATTCCTTATTCATTTTAGCGAGTCCTGCATTGAATATATTTGCTTATTTTATTTAGCATGGCAGTCATTCGGCGTCTATTTCTCCGCAGAATATTCCAAGAAGAGGCGAAACTGAAGTAGATTTTTAGACCTGCTTTTGAATTGCTGTAATGTGTCCACTATCTGTCTATTAAACTGTCTTATTTATCATTCAGTCAATCTATTCATGTGTTTTTAATGGAGTGGTATGGTTGGTCCTATAGAGTAGATTATGGGACATTAAGGTAACGTTACGAGAGACTAATATTAATAACAAGTACGAAATAGAAGACTATTAAGAATAGCAAAAAACATTCATATTAATTTCAATAAAAACGATCATAACCAACATCATCAATCAATCAATCATTGGGGGCATACGCCGGGGGGCGCGTCGCCTCGCCCACCCTACGACGCCACTCCCGAGGGTCACCACGCGCGAGATCCCATGCAGGCTCCTTTCCCATACCAAGCAGCTCTCGACAAGAAACATCAACTTGCCCCAGCCACGAGCCTTGTGGGCGCCCCCTTGGCCTCCTCCACGCCGGATTGTCTCTTACAGATACAACCCGATGGGAAGGATCGGTTTCAGGGTAGCGTGCCACATGCCCATATAGCCGAAGTTGGCGCGAGGGACTAGGGCAGGTATAGGGCCCTCGTTCACCTCACGGTGCAATCGCTGATTTGACCCCGTAATCATCCCACGGGAACCCCCTGATTTTTGCGAAAACACTTTTTACCAAAAGGGATTATTCGTCTCTTCAAATCACATTTTGGCCATGTCTCACAACCCTAGAGTAAAACAGGGATCACAACGATTTTGAAGATCCGGAAAATTTTGTCCCCCCTGCCAGGGACCGACAACGCCAAATACTTTCCCCCTGAGCGAGTCCATAGCACCGTGGGCTATGCCCAAACCGCCTTTAAACTTCTTGCGTGACCCGGGCCCTCATTATTTACTGCGCTACCCAAGGTATGTTCAAACTTTCCAAAATTTTTCAATGTCCTCGCCACACCCCAGGGAAAGGGCTGGGGACTGCTTCAAACAGTAATTCCCCCAAAACCCGGACCCTTTGGGCTTGACCAGGAGACCTCAGTCCCCAAGGCTTTGCCCCCCTCCCTGCAAACCCCTCGAGAGCCTCACCCGGGCCTCCAGCGGGCTCGCAAAGATTACTGCAAACTCGGGAAAAACAAGATCAGTGATCTTGGTTTGCCAACGGAAAGCTCCACAATCACTTTTTATCTACAACCTTTTCCAATTTCCCGTCCATACAAACGTTGGGAAAAAAGATTTGGGGGGAAGGGCGCATCCTTGCCCTCACTCCGGGATTCACGGAAAAAAGCCGGTACACCTGCCCCAAAATTCCCCCACCCTCTCAGGGCCCCCGAAAAACGACCAGTTTTTCAAACCCATAGTCCTTGCAAATCCCTCCCAAGGTTTGCCGAAGAAACCCAGAGTGACCCCACGATGCACTGAGTCCCCCGCCTTCTTGGATCCAAAATAAAAGGGTGGCCCAAGGGTCCCCCCGTCGAAAACTCACGTCGGGGTTTTCCAAACCCGGGCCCCGAAGCGCTAGGGTTACGGGCCCCTTTTTTTGACTTTCCAGGGGTGAACCCCCGACTGCTGAGGGCTTTTGTGCTTTTACCAGTGGCTGGGAATCCGTGTCGGGAAAAGATGGCAAGCACCTTGCCCGGTACGCTGGCAGTGTAAAAACCCCGGGAATTTTGCAGTCCTGACGGTCCCCTTTCCCTTTCCCGTAGGGCGACCCCCCCTTTTCCCGGGGCAGGAAAGGGAATTTTAAACCCGATTTGGGCCACACCCGGGATCGGGCGCCTGGGAAAACCCCCGGATCATGGCCTCACCCCCCAGCCCTTTTGGGGGACTCTGCACCTGGAATATTACAAAAACCCCGCTGCTTCCCCCCCTTCAACTTTTGCTACAGCCTCTCTGACTTCGTCAAGAGAGGGTGCGGTTTCGTCAATGGGAGGATCGGCATCCACTGCCTGTAACCCAGTGTGTGAAGCTACTCCGTTGGAGGGTCCACCGTGAACAACTGCCCAAAGTACTCAGCCCAACGAGCCATCTGCCCCTCCATGTCCGACACAGGCGCCCATCTGCTGTTCGAATAGCACTCGCCCGAAAAGGAGACTTGGAACGGAGCTTCTTCAGGGCTCGGTAGGCGGGTCGGAGGTCATTAGCGTTCAATAAACCCTCGCCCATCCTCAGCGAGACTCCTTACATACCTCTCCTTGTCTCTCCCCAGGAGGGTTCTAGTCCGGCGTGACAGAGCCCTGTGCTGGTCCCGGTTTCCCCCAGTCAGCCTGGCAGCGCGACTCTCCTCGTTTTCTCCAGCGTCTCCGTTCGAGAAAAAAACCACGCCTTGACCTCGGGCGCTCCCCAATACACTCCTTGGAAAGCCTGTAGAGTTTCACGTTTGAAGGTATCCCCAGTTCTACAGGTCCCCGAGAGCACCGAGCACATCAAACCGTTTTTGAGACTGCCACCGCATACTCATGAGCACATTTTAAATTCCTTCAGTTTCTCAAGATGAAACACAGTAGGGTTTTACCTCTTGAATTCTTCTGGACTTGCCCATAAGCTTAAGTGTACAACAACTAGTCCGTGATCTGTTTCCAAAAAACTCGGGCCCCTCCGGTAACCCTGCAGTTTCTGGAGGATCCTCCAACGAGCGCTAACGAGGATGTGGTCGATCTCCTTTGCTACCCCTCCGGCATTACTATACCATGTCCAGCGGTGCAGCTCTGGTCTCTGATACCAAGAACCTGCAATTCTCAACCTTCTGGACCTTGCAAAGTTCAGAAGCAGAGAACTGTTGGTGTTTCTGGTACCGGAGCCATGGGGACTCGTACTTAAAAGTATGCCTTTGTTTACCTGATAATATGGTTAACTATGATAAAATACAGCTGAAATTAAGAAGAAGCGTAGTTTTCCCTTCTCCTGGCATCAAATATCAGTCAATAAGCAGCATGGGGTCAGGATTTTTCACCTCGTTAAATAAAACAGAGTATAGTCCACAACACAGATGGAAACACACACAGACGGGGGTAGTAAGAACCTCCTGTATTGTGAATCTGGGTTAGAATAATGCACCTTTTTCCTATTATATGGACTTTTACTATGCTCTTTTTCCTTTTATATGGTGGTGAATAGAACCTTCTGTATTGCTAAACTAGATTAGAATTGCACCTTTTCCCTACCACTCCTCCTCGTGTTCCTCCTTTTCCTCTATATCATCTGTTCTTCTTTCTCTTCCACTTCAATTATTGTCTTCCGTGATAGATAAGTGACGTAATCTCCCTCCATTTTACCTTTATTTACCCTTATGCATTTTCTCTTATACCCTTATACCCTTTACCTTATACCCTTATACCTTTTCTTTACCCTTATCTCTCCATTTACCCATCCTCTCTTTCTTAATGCCATTGTCCATATCGTATAAGTATTAAGCTCAGTAATGGGGATGATGGGGGGGGGGGCGGAGGAGGGGGAGGGGGAACACCTGAATGGACTCCTCTATGTGATTCTCTCCATAGGGACATAAAATTCTCGCCATGAAAGGAGTCGTGGCTCAATATGCACTTTTTACTTCGCATTTTTTTACCAGTGATTATTTTTTACCGGTTTATTTTTTCTCTTCCTGTCAATGTCCGCCAACGTGAATGAGAATGAGAGAGATGAGTGATTAGGGATTATTCAGTGAGGCGAGTGTATAGACTATTATGTTCGTCAGGAATATGAATTATTAAGGTTATTTTATGGTATTGGTAGCAGTTTTTGTTCATGGTATTTTAACTTATCAAGAGTGTGGAATCAGACTATCGAAACAAATACTATTAGTTCCGTTAAGACGACCTGAACTATCTATGAGAACATAATGATCAATAAAAATGTGCTCAAAACATAGAAAAAAGAAGACTTGCAATAAGCCCCAATATGTTATGAGATTTTTCTTTTTTATTTATATACTATTCATACTATCAAGATTTAGAAATTAGACTGTTTAGAATATTAAACTATAAGGAAAAAATTGCTTAGGTTTCTTTGCGATAATAATGTGGACAGGGAACCATTAGAAAATAAGCTCAATATTAAGCCTCAATATCTTATGAGTTTTTTAATTTGGCACTATTTATACTATTAGAATTATAGAAGTAGACTACATATTTAAAAACTCAAACTATAGGGAAAAAAGAGGTTTTGGTTTCTTTGTGATATGTGGTCAGAGGAGCATTGAAATAATACCCAGACTTTATATTACTATTAATATTAAGCCTATTGTATAAGACCGCTAAGACTATAGGGGTAGGATAAAGGTCATTGCTGCAGCTGCAGGAGCCTCTCGGGCAGCCGTGCAGCAGGACATCTCGTGCACGCCGCTGCAAAGGCTTCTATTGTATTATTATATTGAATTTGTATGAAAGGACCTGCCTCGTGTGGCTGCTCTGGGGAAAGGCTGAGGCACAAGGAAGAAGGAGGAAGAAGGGAGTGTAGGATAAAGTGTCAGTATTATGGACAAAATAGGAATATATGCCTTTGGTTATATTATTATGGCTCTATATTATTATGGGTTTTTTTATATTTTTTTATTTGGTTTTCGTGATTTAATTTTTTTATGAGTATATATCTTAGTTTTACCTGCGACATCGTTTTCTCTAATACATAATTATTGCGCCAGTGTTTAGGCACGACATCATGTATCACGTAGCTATGTATGTATGTTAGCAGAACGTAACCAGCGACTTCTGGCAACTCAACACTTCTTGAGTCTGTCGTAAAATACACTATTTTGTGCATAACTTTCTGATCCAGTTTTAGACACAAGTTGAAATTTATATATGTTTGGTTGTCAGCGCGTGGTTTTCTTACTGGGTTTTTATCAATACATTTCGCAGTATTATTATATTCGCTTATTTATGTGTGATTTTCTCGACTACTTTTCATACCTCGTTCAGAATCAAACTTTGCCAATGACTACATAGATATGTCGTAAGTGTTACAGTATAGCGTTTACATCATGTCGATCTTTTACGTGTATTTCTTCATCTTCGTAACAAATACACAGACAAAAGGGACATATGAAGTGAACTGATGTATTTGTGGGAAATGTCCTACACGGGGGAAATATCATAGTCGGTCCAGGAAACAAGTAAATAACAACAAATAAGTCATTCTCTCGTGCAGTTTCTAGATGTTCGTAAAAGAAAATACATAAATATAAGACACATATGAAGGGAATTGACGTGTTTGTGATCAAATAAAAAAAAACAGGTAATATAATCGTCGGTCCATTACGGGAATACCTGTAAATAGCATCAAGTAATTAGCTTCATTAGGAGAACGTGTGTCTCCCGAGGCTTACTACGTCGTGTGTTCTTTTCACATCAATCTCTGTGTCCTTTGATAGTAATAACGTGATGTGCTCTCTCTCTCTCTCTCTCTCTCTCTCTCTCTCTCTCTCTCTCCTCTCTCTCTCTCTCTCTCTCTCTCTTCTCTCTCTCTCCCTCTCTCTCTCTCTCTCTCTCTCTCTCTCTCTCTCTCTCTCTCTCTCTCTCTCTCTCTCTCCTCTATCTCTCTCTCTCTCTCTCTCTCTCTCTCTCTCTCTCTTCTCTCTCTCCTCTCTCTCTCTCTCTCTCTCTCTCTATCTCTCTCTCTCTCTCTCTCTCTCTCTCTCTCTCTCTCCTACTCTCTCTCTCTCTCTCTCTCTCTCTCTCTACTTTCTAGCTCATTTTATGGCTTTTTTTGTGGACGATTGTTAATTATTTCGTGGGTTTTATGTATTTTTGCTGGATTTTTGTTAGATTGCTATGATTTTTTGTGGATTTTTTGATAGTTTTTTCGTGGTTTTGTGGATTTGTTTTCGATTGTTAAGATTTTTTGAGATTCTGTGGGATATTTGTGTTATTTTCGAATATTTTTGCGTATTCCTTCACACCACTCCTTATTTTATGTGGGATTTTGTGGGATCTCCTTACTCCACTCCTCTCAGCATCCCTTTATACTGCACGCCACTCCCACCTCTCACCCTGACTCTGCCCACTCACACTAGCTTTACTTATTCTCACTCCCTCCTGCCTCTTTCCTCTCCTCACTCCTGTCCTCGCCACACTCCCTCCTGCCTCTGTCCTTCACTCACCGCTGTGTGTGTGTCCTGTACAGACGTGCCCTCACCTCGCTCCCAGCCCTGCACCTCACCCGACACCTCACCCAAAAACGCTGAGTGTCCCATAGTTTAAAATTCTAGCCTTTAAATTATAGCCTTTACTCTCTGACTCGTAATTAGAGAGTATACATATTCAAGTAATTCATACACAAACACCAGTGTTAAATTGATAGGATAAAGTGTTTATAGCAAAGTTCCTTTAACCCTAATACAGCGTGCTCCCACAAACATATATAATCCCTAAAGGAATTTCCTCTCCATACCATGCCGTCAATATTGACCTTATGTACCACGTGTAGAGCAAGTTTGCCAAGCAGTATTTTGATCTAGGTAACATGTTTAAATGCCGCTTATGTGTTATGAACGCAAAACTTCGTAAGTATCAAGATATGTACCAATATTCATGCAAGAGCACCAGTCTCAGGATAACGCGACCCCTCATCGCGACCTGACTACACTCCCTTCCACGCTGTTGACCTGACTACATTCCATTCCCGCCTGTTGACCTGACCACACTCCTTTCCCGCCCGTTGACCTGACCTCCCCTTCCCCTTTTTCACCC
>JACEEZ010019263.1:25000-33587 GCA_016584305.1 Chionoecetes opilio | reverse complement strand
GGATATTGGCTGAGTCACTTTGAGTTCACATTTCCCGTTGGGGGAAACCCAAATCCACCTACCACACGACCACCACCTCCACCACCACCACCACCACCACCTCCACCACCACCACCCTGCAGCCGTGTGGTGAGGACCCGGTGTGTGGCGAAGGAAGATCAGGAAAGGCTAAGCTCATTTCATTCCCACTCAACAGTTTAATTCAAGAAAAATATAAGAATTAACCGAGTGTACTGGAAAGTAATAAGGTAACTGATAATTTAGTACGTTAAACGTACGGTAAACCTACGTTATTTCACTGTTTGATACACTTTGTTATCATATATTGATTTTTTTTTTTTCGTTTTCACTGAACTGAGGTTACGAAACGAGTCGAGTCTCCCAGTTGTAATTTTTAGTTAAATACTTTGTGACGTTACCCTGTTATGTTACCCTGTTATGTTATCCTGTTATGTTACCCTGTTATGTTACCCTGTTATGCTTCCCTGTTATGTTACCCTGTTATGTTACCATGTTATGCTACCCTGTTATGTTTCCCTGCCTCCCTCATTGCCTCTCCCCGTGCCTATTAGTATCATGAGACAAGCGCCAAGAGGCAACATCCCTTCTCTCCCTTCCTCCTTCTCTCTATATATATCTTTATCTCTCTCTCTCTCTCTCTCTCTCTCTCTCTCTCTCTCTCTCTCTCTCTCTCTCTCTCTCTCTCTCTCTCTCTCTCTCTCTCTCTCTCTCTCTCTCTCTCCCCCCCCACGACCGTTTCCTCAGCCGGGGAATTACCGGATCCGGCCTGAGAGCCTTTGAAGTATAATCTTAATGGCGCTCTTGAAAATGATACAATTGTGGTTTATCTAATTATGGCGCTGCTCTCATCGGTACAGATAATTCGCTTGTGGTGCTTATCATAGCCTCTCATATGACTAATTGGCGTCAGTAATGATATACAGGTGTTGTAGCAACATAGTATTGAAACATAAGAGTACTTAGACTTAGATAAGACACACCCTATTTTTCAAAGACTTACTGATTGACTCACCCACTAGCACCCATTCACACCCACCAGTCACGTAGCACCCACTCACACCTCCCACCAGTCACGTAGCACCCACTCACACCTCCAACCAGTCACGTAGCACCCACTCACACCTCCCACCAGTCAAGTAGCACCCACTCACACCTCCCACTAGTCACGTAACACCCACTCACACCTACCACCTAGTCACGTAGCACCCACTCACACTTACCCACCAGTCACGTAGCACCCACTTACACCCACTAGCACCCACTCACACCCATTCACACCCACTAACACCCACTAATATCACATTAACTCCCCAATTCGACATGTGAGTTTTGACATAAGTATACCTTGAATATTTTGCTCAAAGTATCTTATATGTCTTTTACCTTGGCAGCCGTGGAAGGTAGAGAAGGAGTCTTTGATCACCTGTTTGCCCGTGCTGTGATGTGTACCTACCTATAGGAGGGAGCGCCACCTGCCCGTGTGAGGGTGGCGATAGAATATTGATCTTGTTTGAGCGATTGAATATTTTACATCTAATTTGCCGTTTCAGTCGTTCCAGAGAGAGAGAGAGAGAGAGAGAGAGAGAGAGAGAGAGAGAGAGAGAGAGAGAGAGAGAGAGAGAGAGAGAGAGAGAGAGAGAGAGAGACTAATAGAGAGACTAAGAAAGAGATAAAGAGAGAGAGAGAGAGACAGAGAGAGAGGCTTAGAGAGAGACTTAGAGAGAGAGACTTAGAGAGAGAGACTTAGAGAGAGAGAGAGAGAGAGAGAGAGAGCGAGACGGAAGAGAGAGAGACAGAGAGAGAGAGAGAGAGAGAGAGGAGAGAGAGAGAGAGAGAGAGAGAGAGAGAGAGACTGACCAGGAGAGAGTATGAGAGAGGAGAGAGAGGAGAGAGAGAGAGAAGAAGAGAGAGAGAGAGAGAGATGACAGAGAGAGAGAGTATGAGAGAGAGAGAGAGAGAGAGAGAGAAGAGAGAGGAGAGAGAGAGAGAGAGAGAGGAGAGAGAGAGAGAAGAGAGATGAGAAGAGAGAGAGAGAGAGCAGAGAGACGAGAGAGAGAGAGAGAGAGAGAGAGAGAGAGAGAGAGAGAGAGAGAGACGAGAGAAGAGAGAGAGAGACGAGACAGAGGAGAAGACTGACTGAGGAACAGACTGAGACCGAAAAAGACATAGACACTGAGAGATAGAAGAGACAAGAGCGAAACACTGAGAAGAGAGAGCAGAACACTGAGAGACAATTAAAGAGAGAGAGGATGAAGAGAGGGAGAGAGAGAGAGAGAGAGAGAGAGAGAGAGAGGAGAAGAGAGAGAGAGAGAGAGAGAGAGAGAGAGAGAGAGAGTGAAGAGAGAGAAGAAAGAGAGAGAGAGAGAGAGAGAGAGGAAGAGAGAGAGAGAGAGAGAGAGAGAGAGACGAGGAGAGAGAGAAGAGAGAGAGGAGAAGAGAGAGAGAGGAAGAGAGAGAGAGAGAGAGAGAGAGAGAGAGAGAAAGAGAGGAGACAGACAGTGGATAGAGAGAGAGACAGACTGAGTAGAGAGTACGGTAAGAAAGATACTTAGATCCTATTAAGCATTTGCAAGTACCACCTACAAGGATATACAAAGCGCCACCACCAGGACGAATCTGGTGGTAGGGGCTCGAAGCGTGACCGAATGTCAGGGACTTTGCCCATCGAGTCGAACGTTTCCAATCTCAGGCCACCCTGACGGTGTGACTTGATAAGACTGAGGACTTCTAGCTGAGAGTGAGGAGATGACGAGAGAGGAGAGTGTGAGAGAGAGATGAGAGAGTAATGAGAGAGAGAGAGAGGAGAGTAGAGATGAGAGAGAGAGAGAGGAGAGAGAGAGAGAGAGAGAGAGAGAGAGAAGAGAATCCCTAAGTAAGAATATTACAATCACCCATTCTGCAAGGACCCACCACCATTCTCCCTAAGATGTCATTGAAGGCGTTTGGATGCCGTGAGGGGGCGCAGGGCGGAACAGCGAATCGGTCCTGGTGTTTGATCGTCTCGTAGTAGTGTTATCCATTGATTGGAATTCCTGGTCTCGGATACCTTGGTGGCTCCTGCGTTATCCTTGTCTCTCCGGCCTTCTCTCTTCCTTCCCTTCCGAGGCCTATGGAGCACTGTCTATTCCCTTACCTCTTGTCTTACCTCGTGGAGTGGTATAGAAGGCTTCTATTATAGGTATATTTTAGTTAAGTTTAGGTTAGGTTAGGTTAGATTAGGTTACGTTAGGTTAGGTTATATTAGGTTTGTCATTTTGGTTTGGATGTCACTTTGCAGACTTAGCATCAAAATTATACTGAAGTTGTAATAGTAGGTTTAGTGTAGTATGATTAGCACAGACTCATATTATCTCTCGTCTGGGTTACATTTTTGCATCATTGCCCCTCTACGTGAATACTCCCTCTATTTCCTGAGGCTTTCCCGTGGTCAATAATTTTGGTGCTAAGTCTGAAAAGTGACATCCTAACCAAAATAACTAGTCTAACCTAACCTAACTAAGCAAATATAGAACTATCAAGTATAGGCGTCTAGCCTCTGGCCCCTTTGCTTTTGGCTCAGTTCTTGCGGCTGGAACGTGGCAGCGAGCTCAGAGTGCTTTTAAAATACCTAGTCTACAGACCTAAATTTAGTTCATAATTATCTGCAGGTAAAATAACATCAACAAGTAGGTGCCCCTACTATGCCTTCGTCCGCATTTTAGCTTGCATAGGGACACACTTTCGAGAATATGTAGAGGGCTGACATTTTATAGTACATTTGTGGAATTGTTGGGCTGAGGGAGCTAATAGGGCAGTATAGAAGGCACTGGAGTCTTGTCAAAGCCAAGAGGGCCGAGTGCTTTGTGTCGCCAGAGTTTAAGACTGAGTTTATTACTGTAGAAGACTGATTTGTCCCCTGGGGACTAATCCACCAAATTTCAGCTCAATCGGTCAACAGACGGCTTTCAGGGACCATTGTCCCTTGCGAAATGCTTGTCAAAATTGATGTGAAAAGAAGAACGGAAAGAAAAGAAGAAAGATAACAAGACCGACCCCTTTACTTAGCTGTGAACTTGCGATTACTTTGAAATTGCGATTGGTTTGAAATTGCGAATGCTTTGAAATTTGCAAAATGCAAAAGGTCAGATGAAAGGGTTCTGCCAGGCAGCTCCTTCTCAAATGACAACGAAACCGCGTGCGTTGAGGGCTTATATAGGCACGGAAAGAGAGAGAGCTGCGCAACTGCCTGTGCCGCCTAGGCACGGAAAGGGAGAGAGGGAAAGAGAGTGCTCTGCGCAGCTACCCGAACCGCCTAGACACGGAAAGAGAGAGAGAGAGAGCGTTGCGCAGCTGCCTGAGCCGTCTGAGCGCTTGGAGCGTTCTAGAAGCGGCACGCGGCCTGCATGCACAAGCTGCGCAATCGGAGAAGCGCTGTGCAGGTAACGTCATAGCACGTAAAACGTGCAGCAAGATGCAGCAACAAGTCTCAAGAATGCAGCAAGATGAAGAACACATCCGAATCTGGGCTCTTTACCCGAACAAACTCATAGGTCATGATCAAACTCATGATCTGTCACAGCATAAAAGTTCCACCAAAATGCCTACAAACAGAACTAAATTGACCCAACGATCAATAATACATTAAAACAACATGATTATACATGTATGGATCACTGATAGTCGTGTTTGCATTATAAACAATTTATAATGACAATTGCCAAAAATGTAGGATCTGACGACAGTTCTTCACTTTACCGATACAGTCTGATCGTAAGTTTGACGGGCTGTAAGAAAGGTTTTTGAAGGTATGGGAAGGTATTTGTTACCAAATGAAAGCTGAAACAAGGGTTAATGTAAAAAAAAACCCCCCTATGTATCTATCAGTATTAAAAATTCCTTTTTTTTATATATAATTTTAAAATATTTCAGTGGGTTTTCCGCATTGGGGGGGGATAAAAAAACCACGTGAGGTACTCTATTCATCTCCAGAAATAAACCCCCAAAGACAACCCTTTTAAATTTTGTGATATGTTTATTTTATATTGATCATGGGTTCCACTTTCTTCTGTTGGTACACTTTTGTTAGGGAGAAAATTTTAAACCTAAAAGACCCCGAACAAAAAAAAAGTATGAAATGGCGGGGCTTTGTAAAAAAATTGATGTTTTGGATTTACCATCAAATAGGGGCCCCAAATTTGGAATTGGCCTTTCCCAAGTTTTTCACTTTTTCCCTTTTGGTTTCCCAAATTCAGGGGCCCCAAAGGGGCCCAAAAAAACCCTAGGTCGGGGGGTTTGGGGGGGGGGGGTGCGGTGGTCCCCCGAAAATTGGGCCCTTTCCCCTTTTCCCCCGGGGTGGCGCGGTAGGTTTTTTTTTAAATATTGAAACCTTTTAGGCCTCATGCCGCCCCCCTGTGTCCTCCATGCCTCGAAATCAAAGGTTTAATAGTTAAATGGGGAAAGGCATGTGGGTGTTTTTAAAGGCCACCCCTCTACGGGGGCCGAAAGGTTTTGGTTTTTTTTCGGGGATCAAACTGGGGTCCCAAGAACGCCGTCGAGACGCAAACCATCCGAAAACCCGCCTCCCCTTAAAATTTCCCGTTAAATTTTTGGTCGCCTTTTTTCGTAAGGTTCACCAAATTTTGGAAAATCAGTTCAAAGAAGAGAAACCCAAAACTAATTCCATCTCTGCGAAATTCTTTTATGAGAGAGACTGCGGAAAATTTAAATTTTTTTTTTCCTTAAAAGGATCGTAAAATCCGTGAAAACTTATAAAAACCCCTTTAAGATCCAAAAAGGTTTGGGATGTCATTATCAAGAACCTATCGAGTTTTTTCTCCTAAAGTGACAACAAAATAACGGTTTAAAAACTAAATTTGGTAAAACGTTCCCATCACAGTTTTCCGTAAAAATTATTTAAATTTGTTAGAGTTTTGTTTTGAAGAAAAAATTCCCAGCAAATTTGTCAAAGCCGGGGCACAAAAACTTCTTTTAAAAATAACTTGACGCGCATTGAAAAGTATATGGGTATTGCTATTCCCCCTGCAATTTTATAATATAGCCCCCCCGGATCGTTATTGTTTGGAGTTTTAATTAGCATATTTTTGATCTTATCTTCTTTACTCGAAAATTCCATGTTCCTGTCCCTTTTTTAGGGAATGGTACATTTTCCCCAAAATCAGGGTTAAACACTTTCCCTATTTAAAATTTGTCCTCTTACGAGTTGAAGTTATTAAAAATTTAGTTCAACCCGATACCCTAAATTATGGACCAATAGGTTTTCCCCGGTGTCTGTTATTCCTATGTATTCATATTATGTATTCCCCCTCCCCTCCTCCTCCTCCTCCTCCTCCTCCTCCTCCTCCTCCTCCTCCTCCCCCTCCTCCCCCCTCCTCCTCCTTTTTTTTCTTTCCTCTCTAGTTTTACATATTCCTTAAAGTCCTCCTCGTCTATCCCATCCCTCCACATCTTTCCTCTAAATATATCCGCTTGTTCTAATCCTCCTTCCTTCCTTCCTTCCTCTTTCCACCACTTTTATCCCTTTCTTCCTCTCATTCCCCCTTTTCCCCGCTAAGCTCACCCCTTTCTTTTTCCGTCCCCAATTTATTTTTTAAACTCCTAATTGCCTTCTCTCTCTTTTCTCTTTTCCAAACTCTCCCTCTCTCTCTCTCTCTCTCTCCTATCTTCTCTCTCTCTCTCTCTCTCTCTCTCTCTCTCTCTCTCTCTCTCTCTCTCTCTCTCTCTCTTTTTCTCCCTCACTCACTATTTATCCTACTAATTCTAATTCTAAAGAAATTTCTGATTAAGCATGTGTTGAAATCAGAGAGGGACGTTTATTCAAGGGATCCTTTCTAGCCCTGAGTCTCGGCAATGCATGAAGGTGAAGGGAAAGTTGGAGGTTAGGAAGAAATGTTTAACTCCACTTATTCAAGGCCGTAAGTGGAGACCAAATACGAAGTCGCAGTGTATCTTTATAGCCTCTCTCTCATTTTTGCACCTCCTCCTGTTCCCGCTAAGAGCAACCTGTACTGAGGGAGGTGAGGTGAAGGCGTGAATTCAGGTACTTCTCCAACACTTAGCTACCTCCTCCTCCTCCTCCTCCTCCCCTCCTCCTCCTCCTCCTCGACGATGAGTTTTGAGAAGATATGAGACGAGTGATATGCTGCTGAGGAGGAGGAGGAGGAGGAGGAGAGGAGGAGGAGGAGGAGGAAGAAGAGGGAGATGTATTGAAAGAAGAGAAGGGTGATGATGAAAGGTTTGAGTGGAGGAGGAGGAGCAATAGAAGAAGAAATGTAATTAGAAGGAAAGGATGAGGGAAGAAAACTGCGATTATGTTAATTGACAAAATATAATAGGAAATGAGAAAGAAAAGTAGAAGTGGGGAACTGAAATGAGAAGACAACAACAACAACAACAACAAAAATAGTGAACACCTCGTAACCACCGGCTCCATCACCACCACCACCACCTCCACCACCACCTCCACCATCACCACCACCACCACCATCACCACCACCACCACCACCACCACCACCGCCACACCACCCACCACCACCACCACCACACACCACTCCACCCACCTCACCATCACCACCACCACCACCACCACCATCACCACCACCACCACCGCCACCACCACCGCCACCACCATCACCACCACCATCACCATCACCACCACCACCATCACCACCTCTCTCTTACATCTCTGTTCACCCCTGACATACGATACTGCAATTTGGGAGAAGGGGGGAATGGGGGGGTTACTACTAAGGGTGGTGATGGTGGTGGTGGTGATGAAGGTGGTGGTGATAGTGGTGATGGTTAATGTATATGCCTCCTTCCTTAAAACAAAAAACTCACCTTAAAACAAAAAACTCATTTGCTCCTGCTCAGTGCCTCTGATTCATAATTTTCTAAAAAGGAAGAATGAGAATGTTACAAAGAAGATTTTCGATGGCGAATATAACACCATGTTCAACGTATCTTCTCTAAAAACGAAAAACTTCTAAAACCAAAGGAAACAAACTAGAGCCACCAAAAAAACACTAAAACGACAACAACAAAAAAATCATAGAATTATCCTAAATCATTTGCCTCTTTAGGGTCTCGTAATGTCGCGTCGAGCCTCCCTACATTGCTCCATCACCTTCCCTTCTCACCCGCTTCCTCGTTGAACAAGTTAAATGGCCCACCAACAGCCTCGTTAGATCGTTAATGGCCTGTTGCCTTTCGTGGCCTTTGTCTAGCGTGGCATTGTGAGCGACCTTACCCTCTCTCTCTCTCTCTCTCTCTCTCTCTCTCTCTCTCCTCTCTCTCCTCTCTCTCTCTCTCTCTCTCGTCTCTCTCTCTCTCTTCTCCTCTCTCTCTCTCTCTCTCTCTCTCTCTCTCTCTCTCTCTCTCTCTCTCTCTCTCTCTCTCTCTCTCTCTCTCTCTCTCTCTCTCTCTCTCTCTCTCTCTCTCTCTCTCTCCTCTCTCTCTCTCTCTCTCTCTCTCCTCTCTTCTCTCTCTCTCTCTCTCTTCCTCTCTCTCTCTCCTCTCTCTCTCTCTCTCTCTCTCTCTCTCTCTCTCTCTCTCTCTCTCCTCTCTCTCT
>JACEEZ010019263.1:20000-22500 GCA_016584305.1 Chionoecetes opilio | reverse complement strand
TCTACCTCCTCCCACTCCCCTTAAGCCTCTCCCACTCTTATTCTACCTCCTCCCACTCCCCTTAAGCCTCTCCCACTCTTATTCTACCTCCTCCCACTCCCCTTAAGCCTCTCCACTCTTATTCTACCTCCTCCCACTCCCCTTAAGCCTCTCCTACTATTAATCTACCTCTTCCCACTCCCCTTAAGCCTCTCCCAATCTTAATCTACCTCCTCCCACCTCCCACCTTACAGCCCTCCCAACTCTTATTTCTACCTCCTACCACTCCCCTTAAGCCTCTCCCACTCTTAGTCTACCTCCTCCCACTCCCTTAAGCCTCTCCCACTCATCTACTCTCTCATAAAGCTCTCCAGTTACAAATGTTAACTCGTTAGTCCCTCGATTTAGTAAGCCCTACAACTAACCCAGTCACTTACCCATCTCCATTCCTGTTCCAGTCAAGTTGGAAAGTTTTGTTCATTAGGAGATCCAATTGCCTCCTTGCCCCGACAGGTAGTTCAGTTACATGTGTTTTTATCCCTTTCAAGTTAATGGTGCAGTATATACATGTTTGTCAGCCGCCACAGCACACGGCGAAGGAGGCAATAAAGCCCCCCCCCCCTTCCCCCTTCCCCTTCCCCCCCCCGGTGCTCCAACACACGCCTCACTCACGGTCACTTCATTCTCTCCTTTCAAGTTAATGTCCCAGTAAGTGTCTGTTCGTGATCATAACCTACGAGGCTCTGAGTTATACACACAGCCCACACGCCATGTTACTCGGCGCCCCACTCCACGCCAACAAGGGCACGGAGGGAGGGGGGGGACGAGGGGGAAAGGAAAAGAGAGGGCAGGGGGAGGATGAGAGGGGACAGGGAAAGTAGGGGAAGGGGAAGGACATAGGGGGAAAGGAAAAGGGGGGCAGGGAGAGGAGGACGAGGGGGAAAGGGAAAGGAAGGGGGAAGCTCAAATCACGCGCGTTGCAGCTCACGGTTAAAATGATAAAAGAAAAAGGTAAATACACGTAGTCATCTTGTTTCAGACTAGCCGAGGCGCCGCCCATCAAAGGTTTGGGCGCGGTAGGTTTGCATTCAGTATTTGTCTCTTGCGGCAGCGCCCACTCGAGGCTGTGTTAAGGGGGGGGAGGGAAAATAACATTAGCGTTAGAAAGATGGAAGTTGGTAAGAGGTAAGGGAGGAGGAAAGGGGCCCAAGAGATGAGAGAGAGAGAGAGAGAGAGAGAGAGAGAGAGGAGAGAAGAGAGAGAGAGAGAGAGAGAGAGGAGAGAGAGAGAGGAGAAGAGAAGAGAGAGAGAGAGAGAGAGAGAGATGAGAGAGAGAGAAGGAGAGAGAGAAGACAGACAGACAGACAGACAAGAGAGAGAGAGAAAGAGTAGAGAGAGAGAGGAGAGAGAGAGAGAGAGAGAGAGAGAGAGAGAGAGAGAGAGAGAGAGAGAGAGAGAGAGAGAGAGAGAGAGAGAGAGAGTACGTCCAAGTATAAGATAAGATACTTTGATCATATCTAGACACTTTGCAAGTACCAACGACAAGGTTATTGACTATACAAAGTGCTACCACGCCAGGATGAACCTGGTGGGAACCTGGTGGGATCGAACGCAGGGACACTGCACGCGAGCCCACACCTCTACCAACCTCCACATCCTGACGGGTACGTCCAAGTAAATGAATAAATACATTTAGTAGTGGAATAAGGAAATGGAAAAATATAAAATTAGAATAGTAACCCATGTATGTATGTTAAGCTAGGAATAATCTACACATTCCTGAAAAGTCAAAGATAGTTCTCAGTAGTCCAGCTGAAGCTCCTGACTGTAAAACCTATAAGAATTCAACAATGAAATTATAAAAGAGAGAGAGAGAGAGAGAGAGAAGAGAGAAGAGAGATAGAGAGATGAGAGAGAGGAGAGAGAGAGAGAGAGGAGAGAAGAGAGGAGGAGAGAGAGAGAAGAGAGAGAGAGAGAGAGAGAGAGAGAGAGAGAGAGAAGAGAGAGAGAGAGAGAGACGGTAGGTAATGGCACTTAGCAAGGAAGTGGGGGGGAGTTGAGACCAAGACGCCATCATATACTTTTCTTTACGTTTTCTGGCTCGTTGAACACTTTCGATTCTCAGAAGATGGAGTGCCGGAAGGGGAGCGTGTGTCTGTCTGTCTGTCTGTCTGTACTCTCGCTTGGGTGTTGGCTAAGTGGCGTCCTGCAGGCGATGGGAAGTTATTGTATGTGGCCTCCTTCCTGTTATAAATGTGTGTGTGTGTGTGTGTGTGTGTGTGTGTGTGTGTGTGTGTGTGTGTGTGTGTGTGTGTGTGTGTGTGTGTGTGTGTGTGTGTGTGTGTGTGTGTGTGTGTGTGTGTGTGTGTGTGTGTGTGTGTGGTGTGTGTGTGTGTGTGTGTGTGTGTGTGTGTGTGTGTGTGTGTGTGTGTGTGTGTGATGTGTGTGTGTGTGTGGTGTGTGTGTGTGTGTGTGTGTGGTGTGTGTGTGTGTGTGTGTGTGTGTGTGTGTGTGTGTGTGT
>JACEEZ010019263.1:7500-15000 GCA_016584305.1 Chionoecetes opilio | reverse complement strand
AGAGAGAGGAGAGAGAGAGAGAGAGGAGATGAGATGAGAGAGAGAGACGAGAGAGAGAGAGGAGAGAGAGAGAGAGATGAGAGAGAGAGAGTTAGAGAGGATGAGAAGGAGAGAGAGAGAGAGAGAGAGAGAGAGAAAAAAAAAACGACAAACCAAAAACATAACACAACATGAGAAATGGAAGAACAGATAACCTCCCAATAGGAAAGTTATATCAACACCATATTGATAGAAATGTGTTATTAATCAACAGAGGAATCCTTCACCACCACTACAACTACCACCACCATCATCACCACGACTAGCATCACTGAAAACACAAACACAACACTATAACCTTTTAGAACCTTTATGTAACATCAAAATCAACATTCTCATTATCCCAACCTACGTATTTTACTTGTGTAGCACCTCATATATAGCAACACTTTTTGTAACACCTCACCATTTTATTTATTATTTTTTTTTTTTACATCATGGCCTATAGAGCCTGTAGGCAGAGTGACCACCAGGTGTGGGATGGTAGGCCCTGGAGGTTCACTCGAGGACAGTGATGGTTGGCCCTCGCCCGTGGTGGCGCAGGCAGGATTTTTATAGTGACGCCTGTGATTAGAGGCTCATGCCGCCCCCTTGTGTCTTCCGATGCACTCGCAATCGAAGGTAAAGTTATAGGCAGCAAGTGGGTGTTGTTCTTAGGCCACTCGACGGTGCAGAGAAAGGTTTTAAGTGGATTTTACAGACCTCATCGAGGATCGAACTCGGGTTACCGAGAACGCCACTTGGAGACGCTAATAACTCTGCTACCGCCTCCTCAAATACAACCATACACTCATTACCTGCCTCACAGCCTTAAGACAAAACACACAACAGTAGTAACCATTTCACCTCATAGCAACACCTTGTATAACACCTCACCATCACATTACCTGCCTCACAGCCTTAAGACAAAACACACAACAGTAGTAACCATTTCACCACATAGCAACACCTTGTATAACACCTCACCATCACATTACCTGCCTCACAGCCTTAAGACAAAACACACAACAGTAGCAACCATTTCACCGTCGCCCTCATATCCTTTCCAGCTCAGGGGACAATAACAAGGGCATTAGTCACTCAGCCTCGCGGGACTGTATTGATATAGGGGTCTGGAGTACATAATTCCCTCCGTCGCCTCGAGTACAGGTAGAGGCCAGAGGTGTATTGTGTAGGAACAGGGAGGTTAAAACGAGGTATTCATGTTGTTAAGTGCACGGCAGGTTAAAGGAGGCCCGAGGAAGCGAGGGAAGGGTAAGGTACGTACTACATACAGGTTTTTTTTAAGGGTGTAGGACGTTGCATTGAAAACGGGTATGTGTTAAGGGAGTAATGAGACGGGTTGAGGGTCGGTGTATAGTGGTCGGCGGGGCCATAGGGATCACGGGACGCCTCGACAAAGGACGCGACGCGGGGCACGTCCTAATAACGAGGAAAAATTTGGTGAAAAAACTGAATTGTAGGATGCTGAGTAGGAGGTCAAAGTGGAGTAGGAGGACGATGAGGACTAAGACGAAGAAGAGAGGAGGAATAGGTCCCCTCCTCCCCCCAAGAAAACACTACCAGCGCGATAGTAAAAGGGATTTAGTGTAAAGAAACTGAATGAAGATGTAAAAGGATAAAAAACTGAAAAAAAGGGGAAGAAAAGTGGAAGCGTTGGTGATGAAAGGCAAGCCGTGAGTGTAAAGAACACGAAGGATTTGAGGCGCGGCACTAAGCAGAAGGCCGGGATTCACACACGGTACTTTAGTGTGAATAAATTTGTCCCGGGTGTGAAGGCAGGACATTTATCTTAGGAAGTAGGAACGAGGGAGCCGTGAATGCACCGCGTGTAAAATTAGCCTGTAGACTTTTAGAAGTGAGAAAATTATTCTAATTGGTAGATTAGTTGCAGCGCTGGAACCTAATTTACATATTCATAGAATTTCTTTTATATACTCTAGCTTATGAAAAATAGTTGCCTTATAAATTACATGCTTTTACAAATACAATTATCTTAATCTTTTTGTTCAGCCTGATTCGCGTCTGAACCAAGAATTATAACAAAGATCAGAATAAAAAACACGTCATTGAAGGTTTATGTCTTTAGAATCTTGTTTGGGTGAATGGCTGCGGCGTCAGGCATAATATTATACTCTGTTTTTTTAGCGATGTGAAAAATCCTGACCCCATGCTGCTTACTGACTGATAGTTGATGCCAGGAGAAGGGAATAGTACGGTTCTTCTAAATTTCAGCTGTATTTTATCATAGTTAACAATATTATCAAGTATTATAGGCATAATTTTAAACATGAGACATTAAGAAAGAATGAAATTTTCGCCTCGTTAAAAAATATAGACTGTAGCGTTTTATAGAGTTGTCGTGACGGTGTCATGACCCTTCCGTGGCGCCCCTACGGGATGGCGGCGCCCTTACGATACTCACGTCTTGTTTGGATTTCATGCCGTCTGTTTCGCGTCTTCCAGGAATGACACCCGCGAGGCAGACTTCCCCGCATTGCCGCATCATTACGCAGTTTCCTGGCCGGGGTAATGGCTGGCCTGATAATTATTGCCGGTTATGATATCGGGTTAGTGGTGCCTAACCAGCTATTAAGGGGTGATAGCCTCGGCATAAACCCTTGTGCGTGGTGAGCTCAATGTAGTTTATTTTCCTTTAATCATAAATGAACGCTCCAGGAGTCATAAATACCTCGTGGTTACGGCTGTATACGGGCGGCATTTGTTTTCGATTTTTGTTTTTCTTTCTAAAAGGAAAGCAATAGCCTCATATTAGCTATGAATTCACTCGGCTGTTGTTTCGGTTCCTGCAAGGTGGTGGTGGTAGTGATGGTGATGGTGGTGGTAGTGGTAGTGGTGATGGTGATGGTGGTGGTGGTGGTGGTGATGGTGATGGTGGTGGTGATGGTGATGGTGATGGTGATGGTGATGGTGATGCTGGTGGTGGTGGTGGTGGTGATGGTGATGGTGGTGGTGGTGATGGTGATGGTGGTGGTGGTGGTGGTGATGATGGTGGTGGTGATGGTGATGGTGATGGTGATGGTGATGCTGGTGGTGGTGGTGGTGGTGGTGGTGATGGTGATGGTGATGGTGGTGGTGGTGGTGGTGGTGGTGATGGTGGTGGTGGTGGTGGTGGTGGTGGTGGTGGTGGTGGTGATGGTGGTGGTGATGGTGGTGGTGATGGTGGTGGTGATGGTGGTGGTGATGGTGGTGGTGGTGGTGGTGGTGGTGGTGGTGGTGATGGTGGTGGTGGTGGTGATGGTGGTGGTGGTGGTGGTTGTGTTATTCTTCCTGACTGGCTAGGATACAGGAAACACTTTAGTGTGGCAACGTCTTTACTTGTGAAGGCAGATACAGACAGCATGCCAGCCGGACTAACTCTGTCCGGGTGGGCTCCCGAACCCTAGGAGGTGAGCTCGTCTGAAGCTATGCTCGAAACAGTCGAGCCTAACATTTCAACTGCTAATTAACAATACAACATCTCCCCCGAAGATACATACAACACCTCCCCCAAGATGAATAAACACATATGAATCTTAAGCAATGAACATTATAACAAAAATCAACGAAAATATATAAATTAACCATAAAAACTCGACATACAATGGTTATAAAAAGAGCTAAGTGTATGAAGCCACAGGTCCCCAAGTGACGTGCAGACGTTCAGGAGGCCGGCGTAAGCGATTACTGCGACGGGGAATCTTGTCTCCCTTGACCGCTGATGTGGCTGTGTCAGACTGGGCAGGCGACGTAGGCGGCGTTGGTAGAGTCTCCATGGCAGGATGAGACGTTGCAGGCGTAGTCGTGAGCAGGGGCCGATACGGACGCAGAAAACGGCGATTTCTCCAATAAAGTCTCCCACTGCCCAGCTTTACGAGGTATTTTCGCCTGTCGCCAACTCCGACCACCTCGCCTGCACGATCCCATAGGCCTGTAACGTTGTTCTGGACATCAACCCTGGAGCCGATGCGTAAGCCATGAAGTGTACGGGCGGAGCGGTCGTGACGCTGCTTCGTCTGATGCCGGAGATTGTCAGCTCTGGCATCACACTCATCGGCTGCGCGCTGCCACTCTGGGGCAAACGCACGGTGATGAGTGGGCACCCCAGACCGCAACGGATGCCCGATGAGGACTTGCGCGGGTGATCTTCCGCTAGCGCGTGGCGTATTCCGTAGCTCCAGGAGACCTCGTTCGAATGCATCGTCGTCTAACTGCCTACCGGTCGTTGCTGCCATAATCAATTTTTTGACAGTCTTCACAGCTGCCTCCGCGTGACCGTTAGCTCTGGCGTAGGTCGGCGACGACATCTCGTGGTGAACCTCCCAGCGATACAAAAACCTGCGCATAGTTGATGACGCAAACTGCGGTCCCCGTCAGTCCGCAGTATAGTCGGAACCCCAGTCATGCCGAAGAGGTGGCGTAAACTCACGGACTAGATGGTCAGCAGAGGCAGTTCTGGGACACGCTATCACATATGGCCAGCCGGAGAGCCGATCCACATATACCAAATATGTTCTGCCCGCTACATGGAAGTAGTCGGCCGACACCGACTCGAACACTCGAGTGGGCGGCCGGTCGTCCATCCACAGCGGCTCGTTGGCGTGGCTGGGTAGTACCATACGGCAACGGGGACAGGCAGACACGGTGTTGGCGATGTCGTTATCAATCCCAGGCCAGTAAACTGTTTGACGTGCTCGGCGCTTCGTTCGCTCAATACCTTGGTGCCCTTCGTGCAAGCGGCCGAGAACTTCCTTGCGTAGGCTGGTCGGGATGACTAGTCTCGCCCCGTATACGATCATGTCATCATCCAATGACAGTAGATGCCGGACTCCCCAATAAGGCCGGATGATACTGTGAAGCTGAAGGCGATGTTCCGGGAACCCCTGTAGGATGGATTGTTTAAGAGAAGAGTACTCGGGATCACGTGAAGCAGCAGCACATACCTTTTCCAATCCTGGGTCTACCACTGGGGCGAGTTGAAAGCCATCTTCTGCTGCACGGGACGCCTCCAAAGCCGCAATTAAGGTCTCGTGCAACGGATCTGACTTCACTACAGCTGTGTCGAGGATTGGCTCCGGATCACAGACCGGTGAGCGTGAAAGCGCGTCTGGTATTGGTGCTCCGTCCCTTTCTGCCAACTGGCTGTTAAAACTGTACAGGATTAACTTCTCACGCATACGCTGCAGCCGCGGATTTTCTATCTCTGACAGAAGCTTATGGTTCAAAATGGGCACCAACGGGCGGTGATCCACTACCAGATCGAAGTGAGGCAAACCTGCTAGGAATATCCGGCACTTCTGACATGCCCATACGCAAGCAGCCAGCTCCAGCTCAATTACAGCATACCGACTCTCTGTATCGGTGAGGAAACGTGAACCACACTGAACCATACGCCAGAAGTCCCCGTGTTTCTGCATTAGCACGAATCCCAACCCTCGCGTCCTGGCAACATCCGTCTGCAGTACAGTCGGCAGTTTCGGATCGAAGAATGCCAGGATGGGCGGTGATATAAGCACCCTCTTTACTTCGAGGAATGCTGCCTCGTGGTGTTCGGTCCATGCCCAAATACGGTTTTGCTTCAGAAGATCTCGAAGCGGTTGGGCTGCGGCGGCGATTTCCTGTGAGAAGCTCCCCAATTGGTTGACCAAACCCATGAACGACCGTAAATCAGTGATGTTCCCAGGCCGAGGAAAATTCTTGATGGCGGTGACCTTTTGATCGTTCGATGAGTAGCCATTCTCGGTGACCCGGAACCCACAGTATTCTACTTCATTCCTCGCGAAGAGAAACTTCTTAGGGTTTAAAGTGATGCCGGCCTCGTCGCATCTTCGCATGATGTCAGTCACGTGTTGGAGGTGTGCCCGATATGGTCGTCGTAAGCGAGGATGTCGTCGACAACTTTGATGGTGTAGGGTATGCCTCCCAGAGCGATGTCTCCTCTGCGGTTGTATTCATCCCCGGAGGACACCAATCCCATGACCGCGCGCTTGAATTTAAATCTGCCCCACGGTGTAATGAAGCACGTTAGGTCCTGGCTTTCAGGAGCAATCGCGATCTGGTGATACCCCATGGCGGCGTCCATTGTGGTCATCCAGCGGGCGTGACCTGCTGCGATATCAGCGACCGCAACGTGTGGTGGAAGCATGGGGTATGTCGGACGCCGCACGTATTTGTTCAACTTGGTTAAGTCCACGCACATTCTGATACCGGCATTCTTCTTTGGCACAGGCACCATGGGGTGACACCAATCCGTAGGGTAGTCGACGGGCGCGATTATATGTTTGGCAAGGAGGTCATCGAGTTGCTTCTTGATGTCGTCTCTCCAGCTGTAGGGCAGCGGTCTGGCGGTGGTGACTGCAAATGGCTCCGCGTCAGACGTAAGTTCTATCACCATTGGCTTACCAGTCATTGTGCGCAGCTCTGATTCGCCACTAAACACGCGTGGAAAACATGCCTGGATTTGACCCGCGTGCGCGGCCCGAACCTCCTCTGACGGATCAGTGTCGTGTGTCCATGCTGGTAACTGAGCGATGACATCGTGATTTACATCCTTACTGTTCTGGTCCACGAACAGTGTTGCAGGCACATCATACTTGGAGTCCTTTGGGTCAGATACAACTGTACCGATTTGCCGTGGAAAGTCAGCAGGTACGATCCCTAGCGCTGAACAGTCGAACCAGCTAATCAGCATTCCTGACAAGTTGTCAATTACGTGGACGGCTGTTTCAGTGCGGTGACCCCCTAATTCCAGTGAGCAACCAACTTGACCCTTACACTCCAGTGGGTTGCCTCCAACAGCACTGAACGATGCGTGGGCAGGAAGCAAGTTATCAATGTCGATTCCTAATCGAAGAGCCAGCTGACTGCCCATAACTGTAGTCTCTGCTCCTGTGTCGGGCGTACAGCGGACGTTAGCGACGCTTGCCGGGTGAGTCACCGTCACAGACACTTGAGGAGTGGGGCGTGCAGCCAGCCCTTTAGTGTAGACATCGGCAATGGTTTGTCTCACTTGTCGCTTACATTGACGATGGCGACGTTCCCCCCATCTCGAGGTAGTCGGCACTGATAAACTCTCTGTGGTACGTTCTGTGGAGGCGTCCGATACATCCACGTCAAAGCGTCCACACACTGATTGGAAGTGCCCTGATTCACCACAATTCCGGCAGGTAGCACCGATAGCCGGACAGGCAGTAGAGTTTTTATGGCGTCTGTAACCACACCGCGTACACTTCTGATTAATGTCCCGAGTTGCACCATACTCGCGGGTCTGGCTCCTCTGTCGCCGGTACGCAGATACTTTGCCTATCGCACCACTTCGAAGCACAGCATGAGTATTCCTGGCCACTTCTGACGCTCGACAGACATCAACTGCGTTGTTAAGCGTCAAATCCTTATTTTCCAGCATTGTTTTCACTGCCTCATCGTCTCGTGCACCACACACCACGCGGTCTCGAAGTTGGG
>JACEEZ010019263.1:0-5000 GCA_016584305.1 Chionoecetes opilio | reverse complement strand
GGCGTGTGGTGTGCGTGGCGTGTGCGTTGCGTGTGCGGGGGTTTGTGCGTGTGCGTGGGGGTGTGTGTGTGTGGTGTGTGGTTTTTGGGGGGGAGAAAAGTGAGAGAATCATTCGAAAATTACGAAAAAATAGAAAAAATATGCCAAAATTTCTTTTCGCGCTTTGAGATAGATTTTCGTGTTAGGAAGGGTAATGCCTAATGACCTTCCCCGCTTGTGGTGTATAGATTCCCCGAGGCTAAAAAGGCTATCCTAGCCTTAGGAATATGTAAAGAGTCCTCATTGTAGATGAGACCAATCTATTCTTGCTTTTTATTTTTTCAGCTTTAAAATATGGAAATGACGTGGCGTGGGCGGGGGGAAAAAAAAAGGTACTGGGTTTCTCCCATTACCAAAAAAAGCCTTCCCTTTTCCTTTCAGAGGTGGAAATACAAGGGGGGGTTTTTCCTTTTTTTTTTATATCTGAGCATATTTAAAATGGTTCAATAGAAAAAAAATACGACTACTTAACATTCAGGCAGCCCTTTTTTAGTATTGTATACCTTCCCTGCTCCCCCCCTCCCTTACATCTAGTACTACTGTACTACTACGTCAACAAATATAAGTAGATACACTTTTTTTTCCCCTCAGGAGTGTACATTGCTTTGAAAAATGCCCACCTCCCCTCCTGTAGACCTGTTCTTGTATACCGCGCAAACAATATTAGGTGGGAGCAAGAAACAGGCATAAAAGATAAAGGAATTATGCAGTCGCTGGTTTTAATTAAAAGTAGTCTTGTGGAAAAATCGGAAAATTATAAACAAAATAAATTATCTGGATGTAGTAAAAAAGGAGAAAATGAGTTTATTTTAGATTTAATCACAAAAAATTATATAAGAGATTGACCTCCTGTCAAACCCATAAAAAATATTAAGCAAAAATTTTAGTAAGAGGCGGTAGGGGGGAGGTTTAGCGCCCCGACTGGCGTTCTGGGCCCCGAGTTCATCCCGAAGAAAACCAAAACTTTTCTGACCGTGAGGGTCTAAGAACACCCACTGCCTCCCACAACTCCCCCTTCGATTGCGAGTCATGGAAGAACAGGGGGGCGGCTGGCCTCTAATCACAGGCTACATAAAATCCTGCCTGCGCCACCACGGGCGAGGCCCCCAACCATCACATCCCTCAAGTGAACCCCAGACCCTCCCATCCGACCCCTGGGTCAACCACTGCCACGGCGCATAGGCACCACACACAAAAAAAAAAAAAAAAAAAAAAAAATAATAATATCTATCCCCCCGTGGTTTTTTTGAGAAAAAAAAACAGAGAACATGAACATTTGAGAATAGGGACAGAAGAGGGTTTAAAAAAACTCGTTTAACAAATTTTACCGCGGATAAGAAACAAATTTGGCTAGCGGCGCCGCAATGACGTTAAGAAGCTTACAACGGACATAAAAGTTTGGGGAACGACGCAAAGTCAGAGAAAGAAAAGGCGGGAAAAAGGATGCACCAAAAATTTTTCCGTAAATTTGGGATCTTTTTTTATCCCCATATGAAAAGAAGGGTTTTTTTTTTAATACAATATCGAAAGGGTAAAAAAAGTCTCAATCTCTGTGGGTGGGGTGTGTTGTGTGTGTGGGGGTGTGTGTGTGTGTGGGTGGTGGGGTGTGTGGGGTTGTGTGTGTTGGTGTGGGTGTGTGTGTTGTGTGTGTGTTGTGTGTGTTGTTTTGTTTCGTGTGGTGGTGGGGGTGTGGGGGGGTGGTGTGGTCTGGTTGGTGGGGCTTAATTTTTCCCTTTTTTCCTTTTTTTTCTTCTCCTTCCCCAAAGCCCAAATATTTGCATCAGGGCCTAAAGGGGACAACCTCCACATCCTTATCCACACCCTTATCTCCAATCCACACCTTCCCCTTTATCCACATCCGATTCCTTACCAACCCCATCCACACCTTTTCCACATCCTAGATGAGGGAGTCGATGTTCGGGGGAGAAAAAGAAAGTTTAAACATCTAGAAATGTAAATTCCCCCAAATTATGAAAAAACACGCGCTGAAGGGGAAAAAGGAATTCTCAACTTTATGCGGGAATTTTTTTTTGGACGGAAATCATTAAAATACTTTTCTTTTTCATTTTTTTATTTTGTTTTTTTACTTTTTTTCATATCGTCTGGTAGTCATAGTTTTTTCGTTTTTCTTGCATTGACCCTTTTTTTGGTTGTAGATTTTTTTTATTTAGTGTTTTATATTAGTTATTTTTTCTCATTTTTTTTTTATTTACATTTTTTTTTAATAGAGTTTAACTCAATTCCCTTTTATTATTTTTTTGTCCCCCTTTCCCTAAAACTCGTTCCAATTGGTTTTTTCAAAGGGCATTTCTTCATATTGTAAGGAATTTAAGAATTTTTTTACCTGTATGTTTTTTTTGTCGAATCAGCCTGGCGATCTGAAACTGAAAATCAAAGGCATTAGTATCGATTTTATGCCCCCCACAGAATGACTTCCAAAACCAGACGCCATATTTGTTTTTCTCAGTTTAAATTTATGTCATGAGTCAACGCAGAACCCAAAATGTCAAGTTTTACAAACCCTTTTTTAGAAAAAAATTTTTTTTAATGCCAAAACAAATGACAGTGAGATGTTGCTAGCATTACCCTGTTAACCTTTAATTTTAAAAACTATCAACTAAATAAGTATTGAATAAGTGCTGAGCGAATTGAACAGACCCACACAGTTAACACTAACAGTTTACCCAACAGTGACACTACACAGTCTAACACTACACAGTGACCCACAAATTTTTACACTCACACACTTGACCTCAAAAAAGTCTAACACTCACAGTTAACACTCCACAGTGACACTCCACATTCTGACAATCAAAAAGTCGACAAGCTTTGAAACATTATGTAAAAAATTGGAAACATAATGAAAAACCGTCACCAAGTTCTGAAAAACATGTCAACCTGTTAACGAAATTCATTAAGGGATTAAAAAACTTTTCGGTAAAAATTATTTCTGCTTCAAAAATAATGAGTAAAGGGAAATAGTTCTTCTGTCATGCGTTTTGGGAGTTCGTCATCCTGTGTTGTTAAAAGCCTTGCTGCTCCGGGTGCGCGGAGGGAGAGGGGAGAGACGATTTTCCTAGTGTTTTGTTTTGTGGCCATGATGAGCAAATATAGTAGGAAGGGAAAAGGGAATGTCATTTAGTAATAATCACCCGTTTCACAAACTATGTCTATTTTTGATAGCGTCTTTTCAAATGCCTAATAGCTTGGTTTCACTAAGAGAAATTTAAAAATAGGAGTAAATAAGGAGATTTGTAATCATTTAAAGGGCTCTGCAAAACCCCATTAAAGGGAGGTGTGCGAGGCCTAAAAAGGGCGTTACACTTTTCGGTGTGTAGCAACACGGTTTTATGTATGTGGGGTGGGGAGGAAAACAAGCACAAAGGGGACGCAAGGAGAGCAAAATGGGGGTTTAAATGTGAACCCCACAGGGGCGTGGGTGTGTTTGTGGTGTATTGTGGTTTTGTTGTGGGTACTACGGTAGTGGTCGGGTGTTTGCTGGCCGCACAGTCGCCTCCCTCGCAAAATATGGTCGGGGTGACGCAGTCCCGTCGGGCAACGCAGCCACCCCGTCGAGCCCCAGCCCGCCCCCCCCCGAGGCAGCCACGTAGCAGCAACACCCCCGCCCACAGCCGTAGGGCCGCCACGCCCCCCCGCACTCCGTGGCCGCCACCCCAGCCCATCACACCAACGTCATTGGAAACATGAAACACAAGGGGTGAGGTCAAACTCCCTGATTGCGGGGGGAGACCAGACGTGTACGGAAAAAAGGGGTAGGGGCCGTAAAAAACAATTAGCAGGTGATTAAAAAAAAGCAACACCACACACACACACACCACACCCCAACACACCCACACACCCCACCACACACCACACAAACAAACACAACACACACACACAAAACCACAACACACACACCACAAACCTCAACAACACAAACCGCTATGTTTTTAATTTTTTTTAATTATATTATTTTTAAATTTTTATATTATTACAATTTTTTTATTCTGCTACTACTGTAATTCCATTTTTTACCCTTATTTCTGCATGAGTTATCCCCAGTTTTGGGTATTTTTTTCTATGTATGTAATTTTTTAGGGAAAAAATAATTTTGTATCTTAAGTTTCCACGCCCCCAAAAAACAGAAACTAATGGCGTCATGGAGCTTCGGCTCGAGGACCCGGGCTAATGTTTTGAATTGTATATATTACAAACATTTTTTTATATTGCAAAAACGTTTACTTATTATTTCTTACTAACACACAGACACAGACAACACACACACAACACACACACAGACCCCACACACAGACCAAAAAACAACACAACACACACACACACACACACACACACAACAACCCAACAAACACTTTGGCCAGTGCTATAACTATGATGTCGCGTTTTATAGATCCCCCCACAAACAACAGGCGCTCGGGGACACATGTTGTATCGCCTGCAACATCTTCAAGTCTTTTAAGTCGGGACGGGGGGGGGGAGGGGAGGGTAGGGGGAGGAATTTAAAGGGAGGGGGGGCTAGAGGGGGTTTAAGGGATCAAATACAAGAAAAAATTATGTTTAGAAAAATTGGGGGCGCGCGCGGACCGTCTCCACGGAGCAATTTGGGAAAGGGGCAAAAAACCTGTTTTCCTTGCTGGGTTTTTTTAAACCACCCCACCCCACCCCCACCACCCCCCCGACAAAACCTAAAAGTAAAAAAAGCCCAGCGAAGTAATTTATTTTTGTCCTTTCCCTTTACCTCACCGGGTCCCCAAATCATGAGGGGCCAAGGGAAAAAAAATTTAGTCGAATTGCAATTTTGGGGGTATTATTTTCTTTGTAGGATAGAGTCTTTCCCCGGTTGGGGGGTGAAGGCCAAACACAACGCACACGCAGAACGCACAAACACACACCCACACCTCACACACACACACCACACCCCACAACCCACCCCTCCCCCAACC
>JACEEZ010019262.1:0-14992 GCA_016584305.1 Chionoecetes opilio | reverse complement strand
CCCTGGGCGGGTTTTTAACTCAAAAAGGTTGGTCTACTGTTTTTTTTTGGCCCCGCGCAAATATTTTTCAAAAAATTAAAATTTCGCGATAAATATTGATGCACCGCATTAATACCAAAAATAAGTTCTTGTGTTTTCTCCTAATTATATGATGACAGCATTACATGGAACGTTTTTAAAATACAATTTAATGAAAATTACTCGCCTCGAGTAGCAAAGCTTAATATTTTTTTTACATGTTTTGTGGCATGAAAAATTTGGGCGATTTACACGTTTTCTAAGACATACTGCTCGTCCTGGCAAACCTGTCAAAATACAAAAAAGCAATGCTTGGGAAAAAAAAACGAAAAATAAAGAATCCCGAAATGGGGCTTGTTGCTGCACAATGTAGGTTATAATTGTGGAGGCGACGTGCCGCGGGGGGGAAGTGGTGGGGGGGGAATTGTGGCGGGGAGTTTGGAATAAAAAACGGCCACTTCACGCGTCGCCTTGCATTTAGGCTTTTTTCTTTGATACAAAAAATAAATAACGGGAAAATATGACTCCTAGGTATAGAAAACTTCTAAAATTCGTTATTGATATATAATATCATAGAGTAGTTTTTACCTGGCCCCCCTAAACTATCCTACTTGGTTATTTGGTTATTAAGTTTTACAGAATCAGGCTTCTTAAATACATATAGAAAAAAATCTTTTTAAAATTTTAACTTGGGGTTTTTAAAGTGCGTGGAAAAAGCCCTTTTTTTTCTTTAAATTTTGCCCAATTTTTTCCCCAAAAAAAAAAATTTTGATTTAAAACCCCAGCGCCCATTTCATTTCTCCGTGGCATTTCGGAGTTGCAGTTCTTCAAATTTTTTTTTTTCCCCCCCCTTTTAAGGTTCAAACGTAAAAAATAAATGTAAAAAAGAAATATTTTTTGGGAATCAAAAAAAAGGGGTGTAATTAAAAATATTTTACAGTTATGCCCTACCTACCGTCATAACAATACATATTTTTGATACTTCAGAAAAAGCTGTGTAGGCTGGCATATAGGGGCCCGTAGGGCCCTGAAAAATGAAATATAGATTATTTTGAATTTGGGTGGTTTTTCTATGAAAAAATTTTTTTAAGGGTGGTTTGACCCCTTTAACTTTTTGTTTGGGGACTTCTTTCTTTTGCAAAAATGGGATTTTTATTTATATGCAAAACATAGCTTAGCCCCCCCTAAATAAGGCTTCATTTTACCTATCATCAATTCTTGATCTCTTTTTTAGGTGGTTTTTCCTTGTAAAAAATAGTCCGGGCCCCAAGGACCAGATTTCAAAGGATGGGGACATGCCGATAAAACACCCAATTTTGTTAGGGGATTCCACTACAGATTTTTAGAGGGGGACAAACGATCCAAATTTCTCGAAACCTCTATGAACCATTTTTGTGATAACCTAATTTTCACTTAGAAAAATTTTAGAAATCAAGTTGCCCTTAAAGGCAAAAAAAATTTCCGTATATCAATACCCCCTAGTTTGTTATTTTTTCTCCCTCTTATACTTCAAGACACACTTTTAAAATTTTACCGGGAAAAGTTCATTACAAGGGAAATTTTAGGTTTACTGTATACCAGAATTACTTACGACTGTACTTAGTTAGGATGAAAAAAATGTCTCAAACTGTTTTGTTTTTAATGTCCCCACTCATGAGGCAACTGGAAACCCTATGAAGTAGATGTGGTATGGGAAGGACCGGGGAAACATATCAAAAAATAAACCAGAGAGAAACGGGGGAAAGGGTACGAAGGAAGGTGGCAGGCCAGACCAAGGTCCCAGGAAATTTGGGCCCCGATTTCCTCGGACCCACAAACAAGGTAAACTCTTCCAGTTCCTATCAAAAAAGATTGTATCCACTACCTTCCCAAGGGAAAACCCGGCTTTGCAAATCGGACCCTCTGTAGTCTGCAGTGGCCCCGACCACTCGATCCGCCATGTACCCGAAGAGGCAGACACAAGAATTTGGCCATCTACAAGAGCCCTAGAGATGGATGCACCACATGTTTGGGTTTTACGCCCCGTGGATACTGACGTTTTTGTCACCCCACGGGAGTATCACTTTTAGCCAGAAAGTATCCATCGGTGACATCTGGGTGCCTCGGCAGGGGCAAGAACTTCCTTTTCCTACACATCAATCCCACCCCGTGTACTCGGGCAAAGAGAAGTCCAGCGCTAAGTTTCCACAGCTTCAAGGGTGGATACGACTTTTTCTTTCTTTGGAAAGGGGAAAAAGTCGGTTTGGGAAGATGGGTGCCTATACCGAAGTCACAGGCCTTTAAAACTTCCGTGAACATCCACATCACAAATCCCGGGGATTGCCGGATTTCCCAGATGCTGGAACTTTCACAGTCGTTATATATAAAAGACCGCCCTTGGTCGGTAAAAAGCAAAAGGAACTGTTCTGCCAAAAAAACGAACGATGGGAACATTCCCCCAACTCAACGGGCCCCTGCTGCAGACACCAAGCGGCATGTACCGGCTGGCATCTGGACAACCTTCACCGGGCCCAACAACAGACCCAAACTGCTAAAGGGTTTGGGGTTGGAACGGGATGCGAAACAAAGTCCGGGGGTTCTGGGGAGCTCGCAGCCTGGGGCAGAAAAGGGTGTAAGTGAACTTGGAAGGGTTCAAAAGTGTGCGGGTTTGTGGCGGGAGATGTTCGCAAAACCCCAGCTGGAAATGCACCGAACTGTGCAGCTCAAGTGAGAAGTAGAAAATAATTCAATTATTCATATTTCATTGTGATGGGGTGCTTAACAAAGACGGGCATTCCTGCAGCTGTACAGGAAAACTGTTGTTGTATAATAGTTAATGAAACTTATTTTTCAAAGCACCGTCATGATTAACCACGTCATTTTTGATTGCAAGGAGTATGTTTTAATTCGTGTTTGCTAATAAACTACAGGGCTTTCGCGATGTCCGCGGGGGATTTTTAATCGAAAAATATTGATTTATGTTTTTTTGAACCATTTTGGAATATTTTTTTCTGGAGTTTTTAAATAATAATAAAAAGAAAATTTGCATCCAAAAACATTACCCTTTGACTTCTTTTAAAAAAAACCCTTTTCCCCTAATTTCCACATGGGGAAATCTAAATAAAAGAAGCGTTCCCTTTATACCCATCTGAGTGATGGGATCTTTTCCCCCCTCTCAAAATCATAGTGGAGCCGTAGAGTGCCTAAAAAAATTTTGGTGTTTTTATCCGGCATGTCCCCATCATTTCACTAAGCTCCCGGATACAAGGGGGTCAAAACCCGGGGAACTAGAAAGCTCGGACCCCATTTGGGCCCCCCTTTGTTGGCGGGGGACGAGAGTTTGTGAGGGAGGTCCTACGTATCGCGGCGTGAAAAAGGGGGACCTTCCCCAAGAACCCCCGCGGCATCCGGGGGGGGGTTTTGACAGCGGGGGTACCCATGAGAGACATTGCGAAGGATTCCCCCGGTGTTTGCCCGTGAAGAAATAAAAACGCCCAGTTTGCACTAGGGGTTTGTTATTGACCGGTCCTGACCAAAGGATAATAATTTTTTGGGAAAAAGGGTTGTGAATGGTGGAGACGAGCAATAAAGCAGTAATGAATTCGTGGGAAAGAATATGGACAGGCTGTTTGACAAAGGCCTGCCCCCACACGATCTTCCTCTCAAGGACCCGGGAACCCCTGCTCCAACCCCCACTGTGCCACGCGAGGCACACGTACAAACTGCCCCCTGGCCAGAAAGCCCTACTTTGACCTGGAGGGCTGTACTACCAAGGTAAAAATTTGGGGGGGAAGTGGGAATGTGTGACAGGGGGGAGACAAGATGAGACGAACAAATGAAAGCACAAAGAGAAAGCAGTTGAAGAGGAGGCTAAGCTGAAGAAAAAGAAAACAGAAAAATGAAAAGGGGCGAGTCTTGAGCTCAGGAGCAAAGTTCCCGGGCCAGGTGAAGATCACCAGGATTTGAGGATGGGGCGGGGGAGTCGTTTTACCCCACTCAGAGGAAAAAGGCGGAAACAACAGGAGGCTGCCCATCGGTAGACCGACTGCTCCGGGAGAGGTGGGGGCCCCGGCACCCCTTGTATGCGTACTTGGACAGGCCCGCTGCAAAAGAAACACAATGCCCCGGAAAAATGGCGCTGGCAAGCATCCGGTTCGACGTTCCCCACTGCCTGCTTGCCTTTGGGTTCTGGATCCTCCAGGCCTTAAAACGCTGGGCGGCCACCCCTCTCCAACATGTGACCGTCTGCGATCCTAACAAATGAAAAGGGGCCGGCAAAGGGTGCCATGGATCGGCCGGGACCTTACCAGGGAAACACCAGGTACCAAATAGTTGGGTTGGGTTTTCGATGGGAGGAAGGACAAGACCAGGGCGAGGGGCCCCACACTATGGGGAAAAGGCCCCCAAAGGGATCAGGGAGGAGCATGTGTCAGTGACAGGGACCATCTGGGGAAGGTACCTTTTTTTGGGACTTTGTACCAGAGGGCCCCGGGGCCACCGAGAAGCCTGCGTTCAAGGGGCTCGGCCTCTATGATCTGTGGTGACATACGACTCCCCCGATCACTGATCGACTAAGGTGATAAAAAAGGGGCCCAAAACGGGGTGGAAGGGGGGACCACGCCCATTTGGGAAAATGTGGCGCAAACTCTTCTGGGGTATACGTGCTGCACAAACGGGTTTCCCCCCGCCACCTTTTCCCAGCATCGCGGGCCCAAACCCCATCTAAAAACGGCTTCACGGGCCCGGGCTTGCTGCCAGCGTGAATGGGGATGCGTACAACCAGAGTTTAGAGGATGCCCGGCGGGGAAGATCTCCGGAGTACCGGGGTATACCTGGTCAAAAATTTCCCCGACCACAGGGCTCCACCAGCGGTCCAGGCTGTGAAGCGGGGCATTCTCCGTCCGAGTGCGGAGATCAAGTGTGCAAGGGGTCCCCCTCCAATGGTCACCACACCCAGGTATATGTGGCCAAAAGCATGGGCCGACTGGCAAGGGAAATGAACACCCCGGAAATCCCTTTAAGTATGCCTACGGGGGTACTTCAAACTCTACTACGACACCAGGTTCACCACAGCTAGAGGACGGCCCCCAAAAATCCTCACGCAGCTCAGGTATGAGGTTGCAGCCCAAGAAGGTCCAAACGCTGTGACCTTTCTACTGCGGAAGGAAACATGGTTGCACACTCAGAATGTGTCCTCCCCTCGTGATGGCGAGTCGAGTGAGGACCCGCAGTTCGCCGTGACCCCAAAATTTTTAAGCTGAGGGGTGGCGAGGGTTGGGGACACCAGTGTAAGACCCCCGTATCACACCCAACTAAACTTTCGCCCACAGCTTGCAGACCTGATCAGCTGGCAGCCGGCCAGGTGTAGGCCGGCATTCACCTTTTCACTGTCCCGGGGGTCAGATCCAGGGGATCCTGGTCAAGCCTACGAGGTTCCCAGTTCCTGTCCACACTCAGAGCACCAAAGAGCGTGAAGCAGGGGACAGAGGTGCGGCCAGTGGTGGGGCAGCAGGCCGAGACCGGTTTTATCCGGGGCCCGGGCCCACCACCCGGGAGACCTGCCCTGCTTAGGGCTAAGGGACTGATTTTGGACACGTTCTAGCCCCCGTAGAGGCGTGACCCTGTGATGTTGCCGAGAACCAACTGATCAGAAAGATTCCACGCTATCATTTGGATCATATTGATCATGAGGCAAAAAAACAGGGGCCCAACGACACTGCGTACTCATTTAAGCATTATTCGATAAAGGGTAATATATAAAAAGTGAGATTTGCATAGTAAGAATTGCCAAATGCAAAAATGGAAATAGATAAAATCGTCTTAAGACATTCCATTTAATAGGAAATTGGCATGCCAAAGTTGAGACAAAAGAATTTTTGCTATACGGCGCTCCTATATCGGCTATGTGTGGCAGGATTTAACACGGATTATACCTGTAACCTCAATCACTGTCACCATACGTCCAAATTACTGTACTGGTGATGATTTATTTGCCATCCTAGAGGCTGTTCTCAGGTTAAAGTCGAAATAGGGCCTGTCGCTTACTTGGTCGGTCACTCCGTGGTGTAGGTGGCTCAGCGTTGCCTACGTGGCTAGAATCTGAACGGGCCTGGTTCAATCCGGGCCAGGTCAAGTCGGCGATTCAGCCAAATCACTGTTCTTCCTTCCCTTTCGGGGTTGATAAAGGGTACCTGGGAAGGTAAACTGTGGTAATTCGAGCTGTCACACAACACCCTGTGTACCGGGTTGTCCGGTAACGAGTACTCACCCACCGCAGGCTCAAAGGGTAAGCAAGGAGATGACACCGAAGGCCACGCGGCAGCATAGGTATGCCCCCATCTTATCATTTTACTTATGTGGCGAGATAATTTTTGCCCAGTTCCAATCTTTTCTGCCTCCTTTAATTACCTTCCATTCCACAAGAAGAGTAGTACACTTGATAACTTACCTGAAGAATGTAGCCGGTATCTGAGGTGGCTGTATTGGATATATTGGTGAAATTCTGAATAAAACTGTCCTTCCGGATTTGAAAAAACTGAAAAAACACCGCACTGGATAGTATGCTATGTATTCACATACTGCAAAGGTTCAGCGTTCACTCAGCCTTGGTTAACTGCACACGGTCGCTATGAAATATGAGGGCCTCAAAAAGTCTAGGTCCAGTCAGATCCTTTCCTGGGCGTACCTTGGATATACTAAGCCTCATTCACACCCTTGATTAAGTGGATAAGGTAGTCCCGGTATAGGAACAGGTACAGTTTGCATGAATACTGGAATATCTTGGATACGAAATCTCTAAATTCGTACCACATCAACCTTCCTGATATATTTAAGCATATTATGTTGCATATAATATATAGGGGAGTATTAGTGATGTTTCTAAATATCAGCGAGTTATTGCGACTATCGGAACGTCACACATAGCAGGAGGGTTCAGTTCCCTGGCGGCCCCGAGCATAGAAGGTGTGGAAGATGGGGACTTGTAGTACTGCAATTTTACTTGGAGTGTAATAACTAGAGCTATTGATATAGTACTCCATATACCGTCTTCTGTTACCCATCAGAAGAGAGAGAGAGGAGCGCACGCCGCCGCACGGGGAGTAAGCGCGTTCAATATACCATAGCTGCTTCAGCCACGTGCCGTTTAACACTAAATAGGACGTTAATGTGGAGACAATTAAAGGATGTATTTGTTTCTGGTCATAGTCCGGTACTGTTAGTTATGGGATTTTTAATGAAAGTATTCTGTTATTCCAGTCGCCAGCATTGTCGTCATGGAATAAACTTCATGAGCATTAAAAATGGTTTCCATAACCTATTTATTGATGACGACTATTCGGCCCGGCTGTGAAACCTACCACCTGACCAGCTGTATCAATGCTTTACACGGCTGGCTACAAGCAACCCACCCCACCCCCACATGCCTGCCGTCCAGTTGCCCCTGTGACTGGATGCGCGTTTACCACGGAAGACCGGATGCAGCAACCGTGGTACAAAAAACTCATACAGATGCCACCCACAGCAGAAACACAGCATCCCACCAAACGGTTAAGGTAGAGAAAGTCAAGGGCCCACAATATATCTGGCGGATGTCAGGTGAGGATATGTCTTAACCTTTTTGACTCGATGGAAGGAGTATGTCTCGGCTACAAAGGTCACAGTACAGGAAAAGATTCATACAGCTGCTAGAATGCTTGTGAAGATGGCTACGTAGAGACATGACCAGATCGATGTACAAGTCTGGCAAGAGGCAACAGAGAGTCTGGCTTGCAGCTATGAACAAAACTCGACTTGTCAGAAAAAAACGCCATGGTAGCTAGAGTCACATTGCATAAATGACCAATGACACGATGAACAATACGTACCTTCGTGAGCTCGATCAAAAGTTCAAGCCAATGTATGTAAGTTGTGCTTACAAGCGCCAGAATTTTAATACTGAGTTCATTACACAGAGAGATCTGCCGAGATGTGTTAGCAGAGGATTTGAATGACAGTGGAAATACAGCTTGACTATTGGGAACCCAAACCAAGAAATGCCCCTTGAGATGTTCAAATTTATTGAGGCGAAAGAAAGGGGCATAGGCTCTGCTATCACACTACTCACCACAAGGCGCAGCCGCCACTCACAGTCTTTATAAAAGGAATAAAACACAAGTCAGTGCCACGACCCCACCAAACGGGACACACAGTCCTGGACCACGAATCCAGGTGCCTGTCCTACTGTTGTAGAAATGGTCATGGAAGAAATCTCCACCCAACATAAGGAAAAGGTGTGCCCGGCATTAATCAAAGAAAACCCCCCCCAAAAAAAACCCCCCTTGGTTTTTTTCCGAAGGTGTAACAAGCTACATCACTTGAGTTATGTTGTCGCAGTATGTCCGCGGCTCTAATGAGCTGCAAGCGGATGACGAGGGAAGTCGTTTCCAGGACTTTGCAGCATCCCATCAAACCACCTCGAAGACACGGACAACTCAAAGGTACAACTAGCACATATATCCAATGTCAGCCGGATGGCAAAACAAGCTATCGGTCGTTTCATTGACACTGAGCCAGTATGACAGATTTAGGATGCTGGGGACAACAAGCATCACGGCACAAACCATCATTAAGTTATCCGTGGTCGGGGGGCATTTTTGGGGAGCGGAATACAGAGAACTGGGATTTCCATGAGGCACCACTCATACATGGAACCTCCCAGTAATGGCCGACACGGGCTGCCAATGCTGTCTGCCAGCATGGGACGAGGTCGTGCACTTGGCCTCTACAAAAAAGACCTACCCAGTCTCCATGAGAATGCATGCAGCTAACAACGATGTTAAACATCTTGGTGCAGCAATTCCGCTTCGCCTGGAACGGGACGACAAGGGAAACCAATGGAAACGAGCCAGGTGGTGTTACTGTGTATGTCAGGATGATTGACATACTATTCCTCAGCCGCGGAAGCATGTTAATCGCTTGGCATGATCACAACAACTTCCCTGAAAGTAGGGAAAGTCATGTCATCAACCCTATTCCAAGACGCAGGACTCAAAATTTTTTTCCGAAAAAAGAAGATCACTACCATGCTCTGACCCTACACGTCAGTTACAGCACCAATGGCCAGAACCACTGCCCTTTCCACCCAAGCTGGATAATGTTCCCAAAGTAACCAGTGTGGATGATTAACTACTTTACAGTAGCGCACATTCAATAATGTGAACACCACCACTAAAGTAGGATGAACTCATGAGATAATGATCAATCCAGACGCGAGCCCACCGCATGCAACAAAGCAAATCCCAGCTCCCGATCATGGCGTGAGAAAGTCAAAGTGGCCTAAGACCAAGACGAAGGATTCGCGTCATCGAACCAGTCCCCATGGCGAACCTGTGACTGGTGCACCGCATGATGTATGTGCAAAGAAACTGGTGAAACACACGACGCACAGGGATTTTCAGGCTCTGAATGCCTATGCAAAAGGGAAACTCATCAACCCCCAAAGCCATTCCAATCAACCCGTTCAGTGCCAGAGCAAAAGAGGAATAATTCTGATGCCCGGGAAGGGTAATCATAGGCTTCCCTCTACCATGCGGATGACCGACAACTACACAACATTTTATCACCACATTGGGCGACGGTATCGCTACTGTACGTTTACCCACAAGGATACATTTGCATCGGGCGATGGCTATACAATGACGCTATGACCAAATAATCGCAGACTCCACGTTTATCAACACTACATACAACAAGTGTAAAGATGATACTTTATAATTGTCAGGACCACATCGACAGCAGTTCTTCCAAGTTGCGAAATGGCTCAACAGTGCGGTCACTATGGCGCCACACTTAACCCAGAGAAATTCGTGTTTGCACAAGACATGTTGAGTTTTGCAGGGTCTTAAATACACTCGAACACAGTTCAACCATGCGGTGCATACCTACGAGCACTACGAGAGTTCCCCCACGCCCCCGCAACACAGGGACTACGGCCTGGTTTGGTGTGGTGAATCAGTCAGTATGCATTAGTATGGCAGATTAAAAATGTTGCGTTCGCAAACTACTCAAAACCCTCAACAACCCTTACGATGGGGATGAAAGACCTAGTGAGCTGTTTGAGGAGTCGAAAGCCGCCATTGGAGTGACACAAGGAGGGTGTGAGGATTTTGACAAGAACAAAACCGACTTGTCGGCACAGACTGTCCAGAAGCAGGAATCGGATTTGGGCTCTGCCAGAGAAACCACTGCCACTGCACAGGGCAAGAGCCTTTTGCTGCCAAAAGTGGTTGGAAGAACACCCTCATTGGCCCAGGCCGCTTCACCCACCCGCAGAATCCAGATTTCTTTATATTTTTTTTACATTTTGTCCCTATAGCGCCTGTAGGAATTGGGACCCAGGGCTCGGATGGTAGGTATGGAGGTTTTCACTGAGGGTTGTGATGGTTGGTCTCGCCGTGGTGGCGCAGGCAGGATTTTATAGTGACGACGGTGATGTAGAGGCGTAATGCCGCCCCCCCCCCCTGGTCCCCGATGCACTCGCAATCGAAGGTAGAGCTTGATGGGCAGGGCATTGGGTGTGTCTTAGGCCAATCGCTTGCAGAAAGGTTTTGGGTTTCTTCGGGGATCGAACTCGTTCACCGAGAACGCCAGTCGGAGCCGCTAACCACTCCGCTATCGCCTCCCCCAAACCAGTAGGTCATAGTTAGATATGGCACAATAGAGGGGGAAGCCCTGGCTGTAGCAATCCGATGCAGGAGAACGCCCGATTTTTTTGTACTGGGCTAGTGGTGAGGGCGACTCATTGCAGTTGACACAAACCTTGCTATAAAGTCTTGGTGATCGATCTTAGAGGAACACTCCCAAGGCACGCCTCTGTTAACCCACTAAAGAAAAACATTGAGCGTACAGGTTCCAGATGGTCTACATCCCTGGGGTAAAAAACATATTAGAGATCGGTGTCAAGACAACCCAGGGTTCTCAGGTGCCGGAAAAAATTGCAACTCCGCGACACATTTGATCCATCAAAAATCACCTCACCATGATGGAAAACGAACCTTCATTCCAGACGGTATACGGGCAGGGGCAATTATTAATAGAGAAATATGATGAGGACCTCCCCAGACAGCAGCCCTGCCTGTACAATGTGGCTATCACATGGGAGAAGTCCGCGAAGCAAACGGCAAGTGATCGAAAAACATGAACGCGCTTTACAATGATTGAGCAAGCGTTCCCTCCTTCCGCCATGAACCTACCGGAAACTGCACGAATATCACCAGTTCATGATGACCTGTACACAGTGGATGGTGTTGTATCTACAAGGACCGAGTCCTTCATATACCTTGCTGCGCAACACAGTAATCCCAGACTACACTAGCCCAACAAGGAGATCCCATCAATGAGTCAAGGGCAGAATCATCAGTTGTCTGGCCGGGTATCACCCCTGCCAATCAAAGATGCGTGCGAAAGCAAAACCATTGCAACAGAAATGTCACCCTCTCAGCCAAGAGTGCAACCCGATGCCAACCCTGCCCTTCTACTCCCTTCCAGGCATATGCGCGACTACTCTCCAATACCAAGGACGCAGCTTGCTTAATCACGTGGACCGCTATCCAAATGGCCCATAAATCGAAGATAACAATGGCCACAGGTTAATCCAAATTGCCTGCGACATACACCTTTGTGGACATTTGGAATCCAGATGAGTTGGCAAGCGATGGAGGACTGAGTTCACTGCAGCATCTACGAAGCATTCATCCAAAATTGGGGTGTCCACAATCGCCTCAGTGCCGTGGCACCTTTTCCACTTTAATTGCAGGGCAGAGCAGGCCACGTAAAACTGTCAAGCGTCGTATCACTAGCAATCGGGACACGTGGGTGAATGAAAACGGATGCCTTGACAGCGTGCCATCCTGCAATACCGCAACACCCCGGACCTGAGACAATAAAGATATCGACAGCTATGTGCCATCTTTTGTGGTCGGCAATAAAGGACTTCATCCCCATATTGCCTGGGCGATACAACCTCACCCCACTTGGCGAGGAGACATTGGAACAAAGGAGAGGCACTCCGAATCGACACAGAAACTGGCTGAGAGATGGGACCGTAGCACAACAAAAGCCTACCCGCTCTCAAAGTTGTAACCATGTACGCTTACGGAATCCGACACGGCCCACGCCCAAACGATGGGGACAAGACCAGGAGTTGTGCGTTGAAGTAAGACAGTCGACCAATACGTTGTGTGTTGATGGATCGGGAGGTGACAACTAGAAACAGAAAAATTCCTTCTCCTATATGAACAAGTTGGTCCATCGAAGACGCGCCTAAGGACATTGAAGAGATACATACGTTTGGACACCCCGCCCCAGGTCATCACGCAACTATCACTGGTCCACCCAGCACTCCTGGACGAACAGATCAATCAGACTACACAAACCCCACCAGAGAGGGCCGGGACTCCGTCTCCGCCTGGTGCCCTCCAACAACAGTGTATGGCCCCTTAATTTTTTGAACACCCAACCTACAAAAAGCAGCAAGGACAGCCGCTAACCACCAGCAATGCCAGTTGAAGAAGCACCCGGGCCGGTAGATGTAGATGACCATACTCGGCAGCAATCTCGACCCCAGCCGAGCCCTATAGGATAAGGAACTACATATTATGTAATCTTTACAGTCTTTATTCAGGGGCATAAAGACATTGGGGACGTTAGAGCATATTGTAGCTTACCATCGGGCGCCATTTGCCAACGTCACTGTGCATCTTAAACTTTGAAGGTAAGTTGAAAGCCTCTATTTCATATATGAAGTGTTTAATGATGTGATTATAATGCTAGGGTACATGAGGCCTTAACTGATGGTGATAAATTTCTGGGGATTTTCCTTAGATGGCTAGTCGATTTTTTCCCGGATTGTTCAAAAAACAATTGCCTATACTTTTCAAGTCGTTATCACAGCTCCGCATGTGACCGATAGTGAAAAGTAGCTTATTTGAAGTGCTTAGAGGCAAAACACTATGATATGTGTCATATGTGGTTAGGTAAAGGCAGGGTAGGATATTTTGAAACAACCTTTACTGTCACGTGGCAGTTAAAAAAATTATATGTAGACAAGAGACGGATGCACAACAGTTAACACAACTTATGTAAGGTATGGTTAAGTAAGTTGGTTCTACTGCAGCTTGATACAATACGAGCCACGTAGCTATAACCGTTTACAAGATGTAGATCTGACCATTTGCAGTATCTACTATATCCCTACATCAGCCGACAGGGGGTTATAGTGAGGTTAGGTTAGTAACTTTTAGGGTTATGGTGACGTTAGTTAGTAACTTTTAGGGGTTATGGTGACGTTAGGTTAGTAACCTTGAGAGGTTATAGTGAGGTTAGGTAGCTTGTAGGGGGTTATAATGAGGTTAAGGTAGCAACTTGTAGGGGGTTATAGTGAGGTTAGGTTAGTTACTTTTAAGGGTTATAGTGACGTTAGGCTAGTTACTTTTAAGGGGTTATAGTGAGGTTAGGTTAATTACTTTTAAGGGTTATAGTGAGGTTTGGTTAGTTACTTTTAGGGGGTTATAGTGAGGTTAGGTTAGTTATTTTTAGGGGTTATAGTGACGTTAGGCTAGTTACTTTTAAGGGTTATAGTGAGGTTAGGTTAATTACTTTTAAGGGGTTATAGTGAGGTTTGGTTAGTTACTTTTAAGGGGTTTATAGTGAGGTTAGGTTAGTTATTTTTAAGGGGTTATAGTGAGGTTAGGTTAGTAATATTGCGAGGTTATAGTGAGGTTAGGTTAGTAATATTGCGGGGGTTATAGTGAGGTTAAGTTAGCAACCCTTAGGGGGTCCATGGGGGCGCAACCCCCTCTAGATATGAAGGTAAGGTTTTTATTTGACTTCCTATGACCAGTAAGCTTGGTGGCCTCATGGGAAACTTAGATTTTTGGGTAGGGAAGGCAGACACGACTCATTTATTGCTCTCCCAAAATTGTCCAAATCTATACATATATAAATAAGGAAAACTTCCTAACAATGGATATCTAGGGAAATCCCTAATTTAGGGAATTTCCGTAGATTTTTGCATATAGTGACTTTGATGATTTTTTTGGGGAGCCATAAATCACATAATTTGCTTCCCTCACCCAAAAAACCCGTTAACCCGCCAGTTCCCCAGGCTTGTTGGCTATAGGTGAAGAAGAAAAGATAGGGGTGATGGATTTCTTCAGAATTACCGGAATATGCATACTATAGGAGTGGACATCACAACACACAACAGTGTGGAGCTGTGGTGTACGGGAGGAAGATCGTCGCTTTCATATGGATAGTGACGTCATCAACATGGTGGCCGCTCGTTCCTCTATCCTTAGACAATTAAAGCTATTTCCTTTTTATCTCAGCAAAAGATATACTTTACTTGATCAAATATTATTGTTACGAAGGCAGCCAGTGCCTTCATCAGGGTGACGTCATTCGCGCCAAAGACTCTATTGGCCGCGGCATGGTACCCTCTGAGCGTTTGAGTGGCTTTGCTTGTGGGAGCCGTGGGGAAGAAAGGAAACAGAGAGGGTGCCGAGCTGCACTCCCGGCAGTCAGGACAGAGGCGGGTCGAGAGCGAGACGCGCGCCGAGAGGGAGACGCCAGCAGCCAGGGAACAGAGGGAACGGCTGTGCCCAGTAGAGTGTGTAGACTCCTGGGCCGTAGGGAGGCACGTGGGGACTTCCTGGGAGAGGAATTCCCCTGTGGTTTTGCGGCGCCTGGTGTGGGCGGCGCTGGACTGTTCCTGCAGTTGTGGCCCCGGTGTGTGGTGGGGGCGGCGTCTCCGTGGTAGGTGACTGCCTGGTATGTTGTGGCTATGTTGTGCCTATGTAGCGTCTCCCTACGACGGCCGGAAAAAAGGTCGGGGTTGTGACGTGTCTGTAGTGTCTGGGAGTTGTAGTGTGTTACTAGTACAGGAAATAGGACGACGCAGGTATCTTGCCCTGCCTGAGCTGTGTAGTGACCTTGAGCTTGTACTGTTTGTTTCTTT
>JACEEZ010019261.1:346508-352668 GCA_016584305.1 Chionoecetes opilio | reverse complement strand
TGGCGACCAATCCGCTGCAGCGTGGCACCCTGGGGTGCAATTAATAAATCCCGATGGTGCACTAACTGACAGGGCCCTTACTGAACCACAGCCCGTCACAGGTCAAAAGTTGTAGTAGTGACCGTTTACTCGGGCTGTCTGAGACGTGTGGGAGGGGTTGTGTAGACGCGACTCGTAATCATTTTACGCAATGAGAGTAAGTTTCAGAGGCCCGCGAGATAAATTTATTATTCCGAGATAAACAGTGACAACCGGGGATTTGATATGAAATATTTATCGAGGCGACTTTTAAATGATTCTATTGTATTTGAGTTTACTACGTCTGACGGCAGCCCATTCCATACGTTTACAACAAGGTTTGTGAAGAAGTACTTTGCTTCGTTCGTTACAAACCGTTTCCGGCTTATTTTAAATCCGTTGTTTCTAGTTGAGCTTGACCGGTCTAGCGTGAAAAGATTTTCTGGGACTACGTTCGTAAATCCGTTGAAGATTTTAAATACTTCGATGAGGTCACCTCTTATCCTTCGTTTTGTTAGTGGGAATAAGTTAAGTTCTTTGAGCCGATTTTCGTACGATTTATTTCGCAATCTAGGTATCATTTTGGTTACTCTGCGCTGTATTTTTTCTAGTTTATCTATGTCCTTTTTATAATAAGGTGACCAGAACTGCACACAGTATTCTAGATGGGGGCGAACAAGCAAGTTAAAAAGAGTGAGTATAACTTTTTCAGATTTGAAACTGAAAGTTCGTCCAATAAAGCCAACCAATTTATTTGCAGTTTTTACTACCTCTATAATTTGGTTATTCGGTTTGAGATCTTTCGAGATTATAACGCCTAAATCTTTTTCTTTATCAACACTTGTTAGTTGGAAATCGTTCATCACGTAACTTTTATGAGGGTTGTTATTACCGATATGTAGTACATGACATTTGTCAAGGTTGAAATTCATTTGCCATGTTTTTGACCATTCTGTTAGCGTGTTTAAGTCGTTTTGTATGAGTTGGCGCTGAGATTCTGTAGAGGCTATGTTTGTGATTTTCGTGTCATCAGCAAATTTCGATATCTTGCATGTGATTCCCTCGTCAATGTCATTTGAATGAGGAGGAGGAGGAGAAGAGGAGGAGAAGAGTAAGAGAAGAGGAGGAGGAGAAGAGTAAGAGGAGGAGAAGAGTAAGAGGAGGAGAAGAGTAAGAGAGTAAGAGGAGGAGAAGAGTAAGAGGAGGAGAAGAGTAAGAGAGGAGGAGGAGGAGAAGAGTAAGAGAAGAGGAGGAGAAGAGGAAGACTAGAGTTACAAGAGAGGTTAAGAACCACAAATGACGGTAATGATACTGGGGAAGCTATTTCAGCACCATTTGATATCACTAAGGCATTGAGATTAGTTCCCAAGTTTGATGAAGATGATCCAGGAGAGTTTTTTCAGCAGTTTGAGAAAATAGCTCATTCTTTCTTGTGGCCAGAGCCTTCATGGGTCTCTATGATTCAAATAGTGTTTACGGGTGCCGCTAGATCAGTATTCTTAGCAATGTCATCACCGAAAAGTGAAAGTTATGATTTAGTTAAAGCCAGGGTGCTTAAGACATATGAACTAGTTCCAGAGCATTATCGATTAAGGTTTCGTAGCATAAAGAAAGTATTCAGACATATATTGAATTTTTGTATCAACAGTGTAAAGTGTTTGGAAGTTGGTTAAAGGCAAGTGAGTGGAAAGTTTTGAGGCATTGACAGAATTAATTTTATTGGAACAATTCAAGAACACTCTACCAAACTAAATAAAATTGTATGTGGAAGAGAGAAGTAACTACGGCTCAAAAAGCTGCTACTTTGGCGGATAACTTTCCGTTGACTCACACACACTCGTTTGAGACCTACTTCTCCTAATTTGTATCTTGAGAGTAGAGTAACCTGTCACTATTGTAGACAAAAGGTCACATTATTTCAAATTGCCCTAAGTTAAAGAAAAAAAGGGAAGAGTCTTTTCTTTCATTCATACCGGTGAGAGATTCCAACATTACGTCACTTTGTCCTTCAGAGGAGGAATTACTTAAACCGTTCACTTTTGATGGCTTAGTGTCTCTTAACGAGGAGAGTGATTTGCTGTACCCTGTTCGGATTTTGCGTGATACTGGTGCTAGCCAAAGTTTGATGTTAAAAGGGGCTATTCCAAATGTGGAAGTTCCTATACGGGTGAGCAAGTATTACTTAAGGGTATTGGCGGAGTGATCACTGCTCCTGTGTCGGATTTTTGTAAAGAGTGAAATGTTTTCTCAGAGCGTGACTGTTGCAATTCAGGACTCTCTTCCTGTGTCTGGAATTAATTTTTTGCTAAGGAATGATATTGCTGGAACAAAGGTTGTACCAGAACCAATTGTGACTATGACTCCTACGATTGAGAATAACACTAGTGAACTGGAAGAGAAGTATCCAGATTTATTTCCTGACTGTGTAGTCACACGGGTTATGTCTATCAAGAAAGCTGGAGAAAATTCTCGTTAGTGACTTTGGCCTTAATGACTTGTTTCTACAGACAGGTGATGTAAGAAATGGTAATATGTTGTATTCGGCGGAAACAAGTGGCATTGGTTCCTGTCACTGGTGAAGTATATGACAACGCCTCTCCATCTCATGAACTTCTAAGTGGCACATCACATTCAGCAGACACCGGAAGTACTCATTACTCAGCCTCTGGTGATGTATGTGTTGACAGTGCGGAGAATACAGAAATTGTAAGTAAAATTCCTATTTTAAAAAGTACTCTGATCTCTAGTCAACTCTATGACACAGAATTGTCTAATGTACGAAATCAAGCTGTTAGTAGTGATGAATCTGAGAATCTACCAGCCTGTTACTACTGGGATGATAATATTTTGATGAGAAAGTATAAAGTCCACCTGATGAAGAATAGTGTGGTACGGCAGATAGTAGTTCCTAAGTGTCATAGATATCAGATTCTACAACTTGCACACGATTTCATAGGACATCTAGGAGTTAGGAAAACTTACAATAAGATATTGTCTAATTTTTACTGGCCAGGTTTAAAGAAACTTGTTGTAAACTTTTGCAAAACTTGTCATGAGTGTCAAATGGCCGGAAAACCGAATCAGACAATCAAACTTGCTCCTTTGCACCCTATACCCGTGGTTGACCAGCCTTTTAGCAAAATAATTGTAGATTGTGTTGGCCCTCTTCCAAAAAACTAGCACAGGTAACTAATATTTATTAACTACTAGCCGCAAAGCCGCCCTCCGGGCGGACTTTTTTGGCTAGCTCCTGCGGAGGGCTATTGGTGGGCCTTCGGCCCACCACTTGTGTTTGGTGGGCCTTCGGCCCACCACTTGTGTTTGGTGGGCCTTCGGCCCACCAAACACGGACTCTCCAGATAGCCCTTCTAACTTTCCTGAAATCATGGATGTAGAAATTTATGTATTCCCCCACCCATTCACTCACCCATCACCCCCCACCCATTCACTCACCCATTACCCATCACCTCCACCCATTCACTCATCACCACACACCCATTCACTCACCCATTACCCATCACCCGCCACCTATTCCCTCACCCATCACCCATCACCCCCCACCCATTCACTCACCCATCACCCCACACCCATTACCCATCACCCCACCCATTCACTCACCCATTCATTACCCATCACCCTACATCAAGGTTTCCTCAATTCTCGCAACCCACTTCTTTTTTTCACAATTTCGCTAATAGGCTGCTAAAAAAAGAAAAAAAAAGTGATCGGAACATCTCATAAGTGGGCTTAAAACCTTCCCCTGGTCGACCCGGTTCCAAAAATGTGCCATATGATGTGATTAGGCCACGGGGGGCGGAACCTATAACAGACAGACAGACAGACACAGACACAGACACAGACACAGACACAGACACAGAGACAGACAGACAGACAGACTTTCGCTTATATTATTATAGATAATGTGTTCAACTACTAGGTACCCAGAAGCTATCCCGCTCAGGAATATCACTGCAAAGAATGTAGTAAAGGCTTTGACTAAACATTTCGCTACCTATGGTATCCCAAATAGTGTACAATCCGACAGGGAAAGTAACTTCACTTCAGGAATCTTCCAACAAGTAATGAATGAGTTAGGCATTAAACAATACTTGGCTACTGCTTATCACCCTCTCAGTCCCAAGGAGCTTTAGAAAGGTTTCATCAGACTTTTAAAGCAATGCTCAGGAAGTATTGTATGGGGAATAATAGGGATTGGGATGAAGGAGTTCATCTTATGTTGTTTGCTTATGTTGTTTGCTATAAGGGACTGCCCAAATGAAACTCTAGGTTTCAGTAATTTTCAATTGATTTTTGGCCATGAAGTGAGAACTCCTTTAATTGTGCTGAAGGAAAGTTGGCTGAATGACATGATTAATATTCCACTTTCTGACTATGTAAGTCAGTTCAAATCTAGACTGAAAAGAGTTGGAGAGATTGCCCGTGAAAACCAAGCTATTGCCCAAGAAAACATGAAACTATTATGATAGGAAATGTGACAGAAAAGGGAAACTGTTCAAACCAGGAGATAAAGTTTTAGCACTGGTTCCCGTACGCCAAAATCCCTTAAAAGCTAAATATGAAGGACCTTTTACAATAATTAAGCATGAAAACCTCCTTATATGTTATCGCCACCCCAGGAAAACAGAAACTTGAGTCTCGTCCACGTTAATAGGATCAAGCCATACTACTCAAGGGACAAGACTGTGTGTGCAGTAGAGATTACTTCGCCGAAGGAAATACCTGAACGTGACTTTCAGGTTAAAGTGCCTATGAAGTTAACAAATTCTGAAGTTTTAGCCAATTTGTCCTCTAAAACATCTCACCTTCCACAGGAGCAGACCCAAGACATAGCTGAATTGCTGAAGGAGTTTACGCTGCTGTTTCGTGACGTACCAGGCGCCTGTAACTTACTGAAACACAATGTGACCTTACTGCTAGGGACGACACCCATTAAGCAAGCACCCTATAGAGTGAGTCCAGTCAAACTCAAGATTTTGAAGGATGAAGGAAGAAGTTGACTATCTCCTAGAGAACAGCTTAGTGGAACACAGTACCAGCGATTGGCCGTCGCCTTGCATCTTGGTAGAAAAGCCTGATGGTTCCTACCGAATGTGCACAGACATCCGAAAAGTCAACTATGTAACTAGGGCAGACTCTTATCCTCTGCCCCGGATTGATGACTTACTGGATAGTGTTGGGCAGGCTCAGTTTGTTACGAAACGGAACCTTTTACGCGGCTACTATAAAGTCCCGTTGTCAGAAGAGTCAAAGCCAATCACCGCTTTTGTGACGCCGGATGGACTGTACCAGTATAAGGTACTTCCTTTTGGCCTCCGATCTGCTCCAGGTGCGTTCCAAAGGGGTATGAACAGAGGGGACCTCTGGGGTGTGTGCGTATTTGGATGATCTCCTGGTTGACTGGAAAACATGGAAGGAACATACAGAAAATCTACGTAGCCTGTTCACCGTCTTAAAAGGGGTATAAGTTTTTCTATTCAACTTTGCCAAGAGTGAATTTGGTCATGCCACTCTTATGTATCTAGGACATTTGGTAGGTACAAGGAGTAGTAGCTTCAGTCAACGCCACAGTTGAGGCTCTACAAAGACTTCCGGCTCCGAAAGATAGAAAAGCTCTTTCTTAGACGTTTTCTTGGAATGGCAGGTTTCTATAGACGTTTTTGTAAGAACTTCTCCCAGGTATCTGCTCCTCTAACAGACTTAGTGAGCCCTAAAAGAAAATACTTCTGGACTGAAACTTTTCAAAAGGCATTTGAAAACATAAAATCACTCTTAACCCTGTGTTGGTATTGCCAGACTTTGATAAGCCTTTTTCCATTCAGGTTGATGCATGTGATATAGGTATAGGTGCTGTGTTGCTGCAACTCAAAGATGAAGTGTTGCATCCAGTATGTTGTTATAGTGCAGAGTTAAAGCCATATCAGTGTAGTTATGCCACCATAGAGTTGGAAGCCCTAGGCTTATTACTGTCCCTTGAAAATTTTGCTGTCTATGTGGAAGGTTCACTGTTCAAGGTTAGGATTTACTCTGATCATAATCTGAAGATTTGTGCAAAGTATGAAAAACAAAAATCTTAAGATTATTGAGATGGGCGTTGGCATTACAATCTTATAACATAGAGATT
>JACEEZ010019261.1:321508-324008 GCA_016584305.1 Chionoecetes opilio | reverse complement strand
CTCTTCCTCTCGCTCTCTCCTGAACACCCAATTTTCACACAAACACATGTGATAAATCTAGAAACAAACAATGAACTAATGAAACACAAAGAAATAAACATAAGGGAAAATATACGGGAAAATGTAGAAACAAATCAGACAGTAAGCAAAGAAGGAAGAGACGAACACTGCGAGTCTTCCTCTCTCCAGGCGAGACATTGAGTCACTCCCCTTATTCGTCTTAACTAAGAGTTATATTTACCATAACATGTATGTAATCATAACAAATTACTACATACATGCACTGATGCACACACACACACACACACGCACACACACACACACATACACACTGTGTATACGTGGTCTGTTGGTTCAGAACGTGTCTGGTCATTCTGTGGTCGTGCGTTCGATCTCCACTCACTCCCGGGGATTTTTTACTGACAAATGCGGGCGATTAATGTCCCCCTTGAGCAAGGGAATGTGGTGTGTGTGTTGTGTGAGGTCCCAGCATTACCCAAAGATAGGTCAATATGAGCTCCATGCTCTTTCCGGGAAGGTAAAGGCTGGCAATGAAAAAAGGCGAGACACAAGACGTCATGCAAGGCATTAAATTTGCCCTTTGCATTCCACGAAATCCTGCCAAATATAGAAAGTACAGACAGATCGACAGACAGGCGCTCTGTAGTGTCTTTAAGGCCATAGGATTATTTGCTGGGAGGATTGTCTAGCACTCTAGCTATAAGAGCGAGAGAGAGAGAGAGAGAGAGAGAGAGAGAGAGAGAGAGAGAGAGAGAGAGAGAGAGAGAGAGAGAGAGGAGAGAGAGAGGAGAGAGAGAGAGAAGGAGAGAGAGAGAGAGAGAGAGAGAGAGAGAGAGGAGAGAGAGAGAGAGAGAGAGAGAGCGCAAAAGAGGGACGATACAAGTATTAATGCATAATAAAACGCACTATAAACAGCTATGACTTATCTCCATCACTGCCAGCCTGCCTGCACGTACGTACCTGCAAGAAAAGAAATTAACATTAGTACAACCATTTATGAATATTAATCATTTAAGTATATGCACTTGGTGTGTGTGTGTGTGTGTGTGTGTGTGTGTGTGTGTGTGTGTGTGTGTGTGTGTGTGTGTGTGTGTGTGTGTGTGTGTGTGTGTGTGTGTGTGTTTGTAAGTTATCAAAGTCTATGTATTTCCAGGAAGAATTTTCAGTGTTTACTTTTTACTTCCTATATCATCATTCATAATTTGTGTTAGGTAAGAAAACCGCCTGACCTTCACCTCCTCCCCATGCCTCAACACGCTCTCCAGGTGCACTGACCCCTCATTACACCCACACCTGTCTGCACCCACCCTCACCTGGCGCTCCTCCTCCTCTTCTTCTTCTTCCTCCTCCTCCTCCTCCTCCTCCTCCTCCTCCTCCTCCTCCTCCTCCTCCTCCATCCGCCTCCTTTTCTTACTCCTCCTCTTTCTCCTTCTTTCTCCTCGCAATCTCCACCCCAAACAAACAAGGCACCAAATCAACAAGTCATTAATAACCTCCGCTAAGGTGGTGTTGTGTCTGCAGGGAACACTCACGTGAATCTTTTCTTGCATGTAATTTTCCCGAGCAATCTTACTATTCCTAATTTAAAGAGGAAAAAATCAACGCAGTAAACCAAAGATGAAACGTAGCTTGAGTTTTGGGTGTTAATGCCTTGAGGTGTTCCCTATTATGAAACCGAAGTTAAGTAATTGCTGCCGTAGCTAACACTATAGTCGCCACGGTGCACTAATGTCGCCAGGCACCATATATTACGAATTTCACCACTAAAGCATCACTACAGACTTGTATGTACCACGGAAGAGGCATGTACATTAGTTTATGTTATGTACCTGTCTTCAGTGGCACATACAAGTCTGTAGTAATGCCGAAATTCGTAATATATGGCACCTGGCGACATTAGTGCACCGTGGCGACTATAGTGTTATCTACACTAGAAACAAAGAAAACAAGATCTTGGTCTGGTGAAAATAGATGAAAACAATATGGTAAAGTGAAATGAGATTTAAAATTGAGTGGACATGAAAGCTCAGCGCAGTTACCAAATGAAAGCTGCACTTTTCCTAACCAAAACACAAAACCAAAACTACAGAACAAACACCGAAATTATTACATACGTATATCAGCACATTAGGACAAAAGCACCACCGCAGCACTTTTCCGCTAACCCGCTCAGCCACTCCCATAGCCAAACACGCACACAAACACATACACAAAGGAAAAATATGCAAGCACGGACGCCGGCACACCACACCACACATGGGCACATATGACGGATAGGGGGGCACACACACACACACACACATACAGCCTCCCGGCGCTGCCTCCCCCCACACGCACACATACACCCACCCACGCACACAATTTTCCATGAACCCCCCCCCCCCTCCTCCCTAAAAAAAACAATACCGGGATAAAAACAGCCAACACGCTAGACATGAGTTGGAGGGAGAGAAAGTCGCGGTCGGTGGGTGGGTGGAGG
>JACEEZ010019261.1:299008-316508 GCA_016584305.1 Chionoecetes opilio | reverse complement strand
ACTTTGGTAACTTGTACACATTTCACACCCGACGCGTATTTTTCCTTTAAGTGAGTCAATTTTGTGAGGGTTCCTGCTTCACTTTCTCTTTTATCGAAGAAGTGAGGGTGAGAAGGGGTGTTGGGGGTTGCTGGTGGTGCGGTTCAATACGTTGTTGGTTCGTGTGGTATTGTGTACGACTTTGTGGTGTGGTGCGGTATGATATAATCAGGTATGGTGTTGTATGATGTGAGGTGAAGTGTAGTGTAATTTGGTACGGTGTGGTGTAATGTGGTGTACTTTAGTACGGTGTGGTTTGGTGTAGCTGCAGGGTATGTTGGTGGTACAAGATGGTGGTGATGAGGTGGTGTAAACAAGGGGTGCCAAGAGTGACGGAAGTAGAGAGCGGATGGTGGTGATGGCTGAGGTGGTGGTGGTGGTGGTGGTGGTGGTGGTGGTGGTGGTGGTGGTGGTGGTGGTGGTGGTGGTGGTGGTGGTGGTGGTGGTGGTGGTGGTGGTGGTGGTGGCGGTGGCGGCTGTGGCTGACGCTGTGGTGGTTGGCGCGCCTACAACATTTCAACATTTGTTACCCGAGTTATGTTGACATAAATTTTTACCCGAGCACAACACTTTTTTTTCTGCGGGTTCAGCTAGACACAAGACAAACTTTGCCAATACATCACCGCCGTGTTTTATTGCGACAAAATGACGCAACAGCAGTTTGTCGCGGCGTGCAGTGGCAGGAAAAATGCAGCCACACGCACTTTTTGCCACACCAAGGATATATCGTTCAGCTGGTTACATCGCCATACCGTAGAAAGCCGCCACTGACCAACCATGCAGCTGTGTGTGTGTGTGTGTGTGACGCGTGTTGTGTGTGTGTGTGACGCGTGTTGTGTGTGTGACGCGTGTTGTGTGTGTGACGTGTGTGTGTGTTATTCACCCATGGTCTTGTCCACGCGAGCTGGCTCGCGATCGCCAGTTTTTACCCTCTCAGTGCGAGCTTGGAGCTCATTATTACCGATGTTTGGGGAATGCTGGGACCTCACACACCACACACCCCCATCCCCTTGCTCAAGGGGGACAGTAACCGCCCGAATTTGTCAGTGAAAAATCCCCGGGAGCGCGAGGATTCGAACCGCCTACCCACAGAATGGGAACCCGGGCACGTGTGTGTGTGTGTGTGTGTGTGTGTGGGTGTGGATGTGGGTGTGGGTGGGTGGGTGGGTGGGTGGGTGGGTGGGTGGGTGGGTGGGTGGGTGGGTGGGTGGGTGTGGGTGTGGGTGTGGGTGTGGGTGTGTGTGTGTGTGTGTGTGTGTGTGTGTGTGTGTGTGTGTGTGTGTGTGTGTGTGTGTGTGTGTGTGTGTGTGTGTGTTGGTATTGACACAAGGGGAAGTGAATGTCCTCTTGTATATGTCACACACTATACGTAAAAAATATACCACCTCCACGCAGCCACTCTACATGTCTAGACAATCTACACACATAGATACATTCCTGTTTGTATTCAAAGGACCAGCCAGTAATACCTTCAAGCGCTATGACTTTCCTGCATCGCTGTGTCTATTGTAATTTGCATTCCAGCGTGTATTGCCCGGGGTTGTCTGCATGCACGTGTGTCAGGGGCCAGCACGCCAGACGACGCGGCCACGACAGGGGGAATGTTGCCAGCAGGGGCTTACGATGGAGGGGGTAGAGGGGGGTGAGGGAGATAGGGAAAGGTGGACACAGCTATACACATGACTTGAAAAGACAGTATACGTATATGTTGTTTTATGTAGTTACTTATTCAAAGTTACCCATACATTGGTTTTCTTACTCGAAACTTCTTACTTTTCGTTTTATACTCGCTTTCTTATCTGTTACTTAATCATTGACAACTCCAATAACTGATATGAAATGGACGCTGTGCATAATAAAACTGAGATTAAAACATTAAGATAACATGAAATTAACCCTTTCTTATCCCCCACAATACATTTTTTTCCAACCAAAATTTCTAAACAGTTTCTGAGACGCTGACGTGTATCAAAGATTAAGGTTGGTGAGCTTTTTCCTTGCCTTGATGTGGTGCCGCCCTGGCCGCGCTAAGCATCCCTGCAGGTGGACCGGAAGTGTTACCAACTGTTTAAAGACTTCCCCGTTCATAAACATCCGTTGCAGTATACATAACCATTATCCTTGTAAGGCTGTGTCTGTCTGTCTGTATGTATGTATGTATGTATGTATGTCTGAGTGTGTCTGTGTCTGTCTAACTGTGTGTATATCTGTCTCTCTGTCTGTCTGTCTGTCTGCCAGCCTGCTTGCTTGCTTGCCTGCCTGCCTGCCTGCATGTCTGTCTATCATGCACGAAGAGAGAGAGAGAGAGAGAGAGAGAGAGAGAGAGAGAGAGAGAGGAGAGAGAGAGAGAGAGAGAGAGAGAGAGAGGAGAGGAGAGAGAGAGAGAGAGAGAGAGAGAGAGAGAGAGAGAGAGAGGAGAAGAGAGAGAGAGAGAGAGAGAGAGAGAGAGAGAGAGAGAGAGAGAGAGAGAGAGAGAGAGAGAGAGAGAGAGAGAGAGAGAGAGAGAGATACTCGTATCTGATACCCTTCCATTAAGGACAAGCCTACAGGCAGTATTTACCACACAACGAAACATCAAGAAAATAATCATGAAGGGTTAATGAACAATAACGGCGCGGAATTATTTTACACCCAACTTTATCGTTTTTTTTGTTTGTTTGTGTGTGAAGGAATTTTCAACGCCGGTCACTGTAAATAATTATATATATAATGAGTAACGGGTAAATACCCGGCGTTATATATTTTTCAGCTAAGATATTTATATACCTGGAGTGCATCAGTGTGTTCCCATTGGTACCAGTTGGCTACGACTATCCCAAAAAAACAAAATACAACCCAAGAAAACACAAAACCACCCAAAAAAAACACAAAACCACCCAAAAACACAAAAAAAAAAAACAAAAACCACCCAAAAAAAAACACAAAAAACACCCAAAAAAAAACACAAAACCACCCAAAAAACAAAAAAACCACCAAAAAAAACACAAAACCACCCAAAAAAAACACAAAACCACCAAAAAAAACACAAAACCACCCAAAAAAAACACAAAACCACCCAAAAAAAACACAAAACCACCCAAAAAAAACACAAAACCACCAAAAAAAAACACAAAACCACCCAAAAAAACACAAAACCACCAAAAAAAACAAAACCACCCAAAAAAACACAAAACCACCCAAAAAAACACAAAACCACCCAAAAAAAACACAAAACCACCCAAGAAAACACAAAACCACCCAAAAAAAAACACAAAACCACCCAAGAAAACACAAAACCACCCAAAAAAAACCACAAAACCACCCAAGAAAACACAAAACCACCCAAAAAAAACACCCAACCACCCAAGAAAACACAAAACCACCCAAAAAAAAAACACAAAACCACCCAAGAAAACACAAAACCACCCAAAAAAAAAAATACACCCAAAAAACACCATTTCCCTCTAAAATACCAATTAATCCCCCAAAAACTTATAACCCCCTTAAAAACACTTAAAACACCCTTAAAAAGTATACTGATGTCTTTATGTCCACAGGTTCTAAGTGACCGATGGAGGCGAGAATACACTTTAATACTGGGATGATACTGGGAGGTGTATCGCTTTTCTTTTTACTTCTCTACATACAAGGAAAGTGAAGCTCTCTTTGAAACTTAAATCAATACAGAGAACGAATTAATATCTCTCTTGGTTCCCCATTCTGCACGTAGTCGATATCATTGTATATAGAAATACGGGCCTCTTGTAGCTTCCATACTTTCTTATGTTCTTATATAGAATCTCTCTTTTTGTCTCTCTCGTTACCTCCTTCCGCACTGGCAACAACGATGACACTGTTTTATAAGCTCCAAGAATAAACAATCCGGTAAAATATGATCCTGATCCAACCCAAAAGAGCTTGGAAAAAAAGACATCAAACCAAACTATATACACGATAACTATATACATGATAACTATATACATGATAACTATATACATGATAACTATATACATGATAACTATATACATGATAATCCTACATTGTCTGTAAATGTTTAACTAGAAATTACAACTAGAAATATAATTGTTGATACAAAAATTCTATGTAAAGAGTAGTGATGGCTAAAGCATCACAATACACACCTTGAAGGCTGCGCAAATAGCCCTCACACACACACACACACACACACACACACACACACACACACACACACACACACACACACACACACACACACACACACACACACACACACACACACACACACACACACTCACACACACACACTCACACACACACACACACACACACACACACACACACACACACACACACACAATAAATATATACAAGACTTCAATAATATAGACTTCTAATATAACTATAAAACAAAAAAATAATATCCTTGATGGTTTTCTAGGCTTGAAGAACACTTTTTTTTTTATAGGAAATACGGGATAGAAGAAATGGCTGGCTGGCACTAAATTGGAGTTTATATAGCGTAAAGTCAATTCCTTTATGGTCTGGTCTGGTTAAAACGGTATTAGCTCAAGCCAGGCAGAGTCGTTTGGGCCCGGTCAGGTAAGAAGGGTCAAAGCAGGTTAAGTTGAGGGAGTATAAAGGCTTTGGGGAGAGTGTCAGGTGGAGCCAAATAGAGGCAGGAGCCAAACACACGAGCTCTGTAAATCTCCCACGTAAAGGTCAAGGGAGGAGGGAGCGTTGTGTCACCGGAGAGGACGAGGACGAGTTTCCCTTGGCTCGTCACACCAGGGAGGGACACGACCGGTCCCTCCCATTCCGCCCGCCCCCACCACTCCTTCTACCCTCTTCCCCCGCCCCCTCCCCCCCCTTCTCTCTCCTCAAGGCTTTACCACTTTGGCCTTATACCGACGGGACTCCTCTGGGTACCTTAAGTGTCCTTTGTGGAAGGTAAAACATTATGTTGTTGTTGCAGACACACACACACACACACACACACACACACACACACATACACACACACACACACACACACACACACACACACACACATACACATACACACACACACACAACACACACACACACACACACACACACACACACACACAACATACACATATACATACACACACACAACACACACACACACATACACATATACACACACAACACACACACACATACACATACACACACAAATAAATAAAACAAACAGAATGGATTAGAATATGAATTTGTTAGATGGTTGGTATATTAAAATTGAGCTATGTCATTTCAAATCGCATCACTTCAGAGTTCGCCACAACTATTCATCCCAATCATCAATACAAACACAAAAGTCATCGATAAAGTAGGAAAAAAGAAACTTCAATACAATACACTACAAACTCCTACTGTCTACTCTTTGTGCTAGCCTTCCGCCGCGCCTGAGTGATGTCCAGGCACCACGTTATCGCATTCCATACCCTGAATAACACTCGCAACACCACCTGCCACCACACAACACCCACCTGCCACCACACAACATCACCTGCCACCACACAACACCCACCTGCCACCACACAACACCCGCCTGCCACCACACAACACCATCTGCACCACACAACATCACCTGCCACGCAAAACACACCGCCTCCACCACACAACATCACCTGCACACACAACATCACCTGCCACCACACAACACCCGCCTGCCACCACACAACACCACCTGCCACCACACAACACCACCTGCCACCGCACAACACCCGCCTGCCACCACACAACATCACCTGCCACCACACAACATCACCTGCCACCACACAACACCCGCCTGCCACCACACAACACCGCCTGCCACCACACAACATCACCTGCCACCACACAACACCATCTGCCACCACACAACATCACCTGCCACCACACAACACCCGCCTGCCACCACACAACACCCACCTGCCACCACACATCACCTGCCACCACACAACACCCACCTGCCACCACACACACACCACCTGCCACCACACAACACCCACCTGCCACCACACAACACCACCTGCCACCACACAACCACCACCCCTGCCACCACACAACACCCGCCTGCCACCACACAACATCACCTGCCACCACACACCACCACCTGCCACCACACAACACCCACCTGCCACCACACAACATCACCTGCCACCACACAACACCCACCTGCCACCACACAACACCCACCTGCCACCACACAACACCCGCCTGCCACCACACAACACCACCTGCCACCACACAACACCACCTGCCACCACACAACACCACCTGCCACCACACAACACCCGCCTGCCACCACCACAACACCACCTGCCACCACACAACATCACCTGCCATCACACAACATCTGCCTGCCACCACACAACACCACCTGCCACCACACAACACCACCTGCCACCACACAACACCCACCTGCCACCACACAACACCACCTGCCACCACACAACACCCGCCTGCCACCACACAACACACACCTGCCACCACACAACACCACCTGCCACCACACATCACCTGCCACCACACAACACCCACCTGCCACCACACAACATCACCTGCCACCACACAACACCACCTGCCACCACACAACATCACCTGCCACCACACAACACCCACCTGCCACCACACAACATCACCTGCCACCACACAACACCCGCCTGCCACCACCCAACACCCGCCTGCCACCACACACACCCGCCTGCCACCACACAACATCACCTGCCACCACACAACACCCACCTGCCACCACACAACATCACCTGCCACCACACAACACCCGCCTGCCACCACCCAACACCCGCCTGCCACCACACACACCCACCTGCCACCACACAACACCCACCTGCCACCACACAACATCACCTGCCACCACACAACACCCCCTGCCACCACACAACACCACCTGCCACCACACAACATCACCTGCCACCACACAACATCACCTGCCACCACACAACACCACCTGCCACCACACAACATCACCTGCCACCACACAACACCACCTGCCACCACACAACATCACCTGCCACCACACAACATCACCTGCCACCACACATCACCTGCCACCACACAACACCACCTGCCACCACACAACATCACCTGCCACCACACAACACCACCTGCCACCACACAACACCCACCTGCCATCACACAACACATCTGCCATCACCACAACATCACCTGCCACCACAACAACATCACCTGCCACCACACAACACCACCTGCCATCACACAGCACCACCTGCCACTACACAACACCACCTGCCACCACACCAACATCACCTGCCACCACAACACCCGCCTGCCACCACACACACCCGCCTGCCACCACCCAACACCCCCTGCCACCACCAAACACACCTGCCACCACACAACACCACCTGCCACCACACAACACCCCTGCCATCACACAACACCATCTGCCACCACACAACACCCACCTGCCACCACACAACACCCACCTGCCACACACAACACCACCTGCCACCACACAACACCACCTGCCACCACACAACACCCACCTGCCACCACACAACACCACCTGCCACCACACAACATCACCTACCACCACACAACACCCACCTGCCACCACACAACACCCACCTGCCACCACACAACACCACCTGCCACACACACAACACCCACCTGCCACCACACAACACCACCTGCCACCACACAACACCACCTGCCACCACACAACACCACCTGCCACCACACAACACCCACCTGCCACCACACAACACCACCTGCCACCACACAACACCACCTGCCACCACACAACACCACCTGCCACCACACAACACCACCTGCCACCACACAACACCACCTGCCACCACACAACACCACCTGCCACCACACAACACCACCTGCCACCACACAACACCACCTGCCACCACACAACACCGCCTGCCACCACACAACACCCGCCTGCCACCACACAACATCACCTGCCACCACACAACATCACCTGCCACCACACAACACCCACCTGCCACCACACAACATCACCTGCCACCACACATCACCTGCCACCACACAACACCACTGCCACCACACAACACCCGCCTGCCACCACCCAACACACCACCTGCCACCACCAACACCCGCCTGCCACCACACACACCCACCTGCCACCACACAACACCCGCCTGCCACCACCCAACACCCGCCTGCCACCACACCCCACACACCCGCCTGCCACCACACACAACCCACCTGCCACCACACAACACCCGCCTGCCACCACCCAACACCCCGCCTACCACCACCCAACACCCGCCTGCCACCACACACACCCACCTGCCACCACACAACACCCGCCTGCCACCACACAACACCCGCCTGCCACCACACAACACCCACCTGCCACCACACAACACCCACCTGCCACCACACAACACCCACCTGCCAGCACACAACACCCGCCTGCCACCACACAACACCCGCCTGCCACCACACAACACCCGCCTGCCACCACACAACACCCGCCTGCCACCACACAACACCCGCCTGCCACCACACAACACCCGCCTGCCACCACACAACAGCCGCCTGCCACCACACAACACCCGCCTGCCACCACACAACACCCGCCTACCACCACACAACACCCGCCTGCCACCACACAACACCCGCCTGCCACCACACAACACCCGCCTGCCACCACGCAACACCTGCCTGCCACCACACACACCCGCCTGCCACCACACAACACCCACTTGCCACCACACAACACCCGCCTACCACCACACAACACCCGCCTACCACCACACAACACCCGCCTGCCACCACACAACATCCGCCTGCCACCACGCAACACCCGCCTGCCACCACACAACACCCGCCTGCCACCACACATTACCCGCCTGCCACCACGCAACACCCGCCTGCCACCACGCAACACCGCCTGCCACCACACAACACCCGCCTGCCACCAACACAACACCCGCCTGCCACCACACAACACCCGCCTGCCACCACACAACACCCGCCTGCCACCACACAACACCCGCCTGCCACCACACAACACCCGCCTACCACCACACAACACCCGCCTGCCACCACGCAACACCCGCCTGCCACCACACAACACCCGCCTGCCACCACACAACACCCGCCTGCCACCACACAACACCCGCCTGCCACCACACAACACCCGCCTGCCACCACAGAACACCCGCCTGCCACCACGCAACACCGCCTGCCACCACGCAACACCACCAACGGTCAGGTCCAAGGCAGAAGTCCCCACCCTAGAGTCCCAAGACAGTTTTTTCAGTGATCCACGGAATTATGAAAAAAAAGCCATTATATAAACAAAATATTTTGATCACTGAACATTACAATATTCTTCAAAATTCCACGATATATTCAACTTGCTCAATAATACGAGTAAAGTCAAGTAATTATGAAAATATTTTGTTTACTGCAAACTTGATCTCCAAGTCGGCTCGAAAACAGCCTTGTTTCTCTGGATCACTTGGGTCACCACACTGATGACATCTGCACGCGGCACAGTTCCCTTCCAAGATGAGGCAAAGTTGCCGCTCATTCATAGCCGATGTGCACATAGCATGAGCATGGTTCTCCACGACTACACACACACACACACACACACACACACACACACACACACACACACACACACACACACACACACACACACACACATGCACACACACACACACACACACACACACACACACACACACACACACACACACACACTTTCACTGAATTTCAATGGGGTTTTTTCACTGACAAATGTGGGCGGTTACTGTCCCTCTTAAGCAAGGGGATGGGGTGTGTGTCTGATGTGTGAGGTCCCAGCATTACCCACGGTCACTACGAGCTCCAAGTTATTTTCCGGGTGGGTAAAACTCGCGATTGCGAGTTCAGCTCACGTTGCAAGACCGTGGATGAATACACATACACACCTACGTACATATTCTGCATGTTTAGTTACAAGTTCTCGCTAACACACATTTTCCATTTAGTGTAATACCTGCAAATAATCATAACCCTTCCGTCTTCATGTTTCTGGGTGTCAAATCATATTTGAGTAACTTAATTAAATGGAGTTTACTTAAGTACACGACGTGTATTTATTTTTCATTGAGTTTGTTTACCCGATTGTTGGATATTTACACGATGCTTATGTACGGCTTGGACTTGAACATATATGTTGTTTCTCTAGCGCCCGCGCGCGCGCACACACACACTCACTCACCCCTACGCACGCACACACGCCTGCGTGATCTAGTTGTTTAAGAGCGTGTCTGGCCATTGTGTGATCGTGTGTTCGATATCCGTTCGCTCCCATGGATTTTTCACTGAAAAATGTGGGCGGTTAATGTCCTCCTTGAGCAAGGGGATGGTGTGTGTGCGGTGTGTGACGTCCCAGCATTACCCAAAGATCGGTTAGTACGATCTCCAAGCTCATTCCGGGAGGGTAAAACTGGCGATCGCGAGTCCAGCTCACGTGGGTAAGATCGTGGGTGAATTACAAAAATAGAAGCAGATTAAAAGCGCAGTAACCTGCCTCTACGTCGCACAACTCAGTAGGGAGGAAAGATACGCGTGTCGGAAACCTCAACCTCTCAAAGAAAGAATATGTTTTCATGAGGCATTGAAAACATTAAATAATGCGGTATATGAAATGGATATGTCACGTGATCATGCCTGGGAGTCTCCATCTAGGAAGAGGCCAAGACACATCCGTCATCAATACCTCACGAGCTAACATGTGTCCTAATTGTTGGGTTTGTACCTTTGGGTTTTTGGGGTTTATTTAATTAATTTATTTTTTCTTTGCTTTATTTGATAGATTGGGGATAATTAACACTTGTTTCACTAATTGTTGTGCTGACCAGCTGGTGAAAATAAATTTGTTGACACTCAGCCGCCATACTGCTTACACCTCCTGCTTGTGGCTGCCTGTACTTGAGCCGCTTTTCAGTCCATGCTCTTCGCCTGGTCGTCCCCTGCTGATTGATGTTCCTGGGGCGATCAATGGTGCCCAGACCCGGGATACTGTGAGTTCAAGTGATCCTGTTACGTTAATTGGCGAAGATGTCTTTGGACGAAAAGCTATCAAGACGCCGGACATCTGGTCGGGGGTGGGCGACACGTAGCTCCCGTGCCTTGAGGGCACTACTTGATGCTCCTGATGTGACCAAAGTGCAGCTGGATGATGCCGTGGAGAACTTCGACAAGCGTCTGGCTGCCCTAGATGAGGCGCAGGGAGAATTGGAATTGGAGATACGTGATCCTAAGTTGTTACAGGATGACATCGAGGCCGCTGACGTGTTCCGCCGCGAGGTAAGAGAGCCGCGTGTGTTAGCTGCCCAGATGCTAGTGAGTTTTGATAAAGTTGAGCAATTGGAGCGGCAGTCAGCAGCTCGCAGTGACAGTAACTCTATAGACTCCTTGTCTACACGTGTCAATCTACCAAAAATTGAGTTGCCGAAGGTCAGTGGTGAGTTAACTGAATGGCAGTCTTTTTGGGACAGGTTTGAAGCCCTGGTGGGTGAAACTGACATTCCTGTTATAAGCAAATTCACCTACTTGCAGTCTCTCTTGGAAGGTGAGGCTAAGTCTGTGATCCTAGGGTTGTCACTCACGGCAGGCAATTACAAAGTTGCATGTACCTTGTTGAAAGAGCGCTTTGGTAGAAAGGAGAGGATAATCTTTGCACACATACAGGCTCTTCTTAAAGTAAGTATGCCTGCCAGGTCTGCTGGAGATGGAGATGTAGCCTCCTTGTGGAAGCTGCAAGATGAACTTTTGACACATGTGAGGAGTTTGGAGGCTTTAGGTGTAGATGCTGATCAGTATGGCCTGTTTTTGACTCCAGTTATATTAGGTCGTTTGCCACATGACATTAGATTGGAGTGGCCAAGGGAAGGTTCTGGCCATGAAAGTGACCTCCGTTGGCTCTTGCAGTTTCTCCAGAAAGAGATAGAGCGTCGTGAGAGGTCAGACACCTTCAAGGATGTGACAACAGAAAAGACGACTCAGGACAGAAGTCAACCTGAGGCAGAGAAACGGAAAGTGCTTCCTGGTTCTGCTTCAGCCCTTCAAACTTCCTCTGAGGTAACTTCAGTCAGGTGTGGTTTCTGTAACAACCCACATGCCAGTGAAAGGTGTTACAGTGTACTTAAGCTCTCACTTCCGGAGCGAAAGGAGAGAATTCAAAAGGCACAGTTGTTTCCACTGCCTTAAACCAGGGCACATAGGGTTAGGTTGCTCTGCAATATGTACCATGTGTGGGGGTTTTCATAACATTTTGGTTTGTTATAAAGGTAATAATGTGGACAAAGGGAGGTCTAAGGGTTATGGAAATCAGGTTGCCAGGATACGTGAAAGTGAACATTTGGAGAAAAAATCCTGTGAAAGGCCTGTTGACCTTGTTGGTGTGGCCCACAGCAACCCTAATTATTATAAAACTAACATGAAGCAAACCTGCACTGTTCTGCCGACAGCTAAGGTTAAAGTGTTTGGTGAACGGGAAATGTGTGCTGAAGCCACCCTACTTTTTGATACAGGTTCAGACAGATCTTATGTCTCTAGCAGTTTTGTCAGGAAAAATAAGCCTAAGTGGGTATCTTCAGAACAAATTTCTACGGAACAGCATACATACGCTACGCTATAGTTCCTATAGTTTCCTCCATGCCAGTATCTACAACATTCACGGTTTGGGTACTTTTTTTCCTTTCTATGGGACATTATATTTCCTTCCGTGAGCCCCGACTTCCTCTCTTTACCAAAATTCCAGTGCTTGAAGTTTCGGAGAGCAATCCTTATTCTATTTCGTGCCACTCCGTCAGTCTTAACTTTCCACCCAAAGCTTGTTGCTGGGCTTATGTCCACATCGTGAATCTTCAGTTTTCAGAATATTCCTCCATCTAACAAAGTCTTGTGTAATAATTCTATAAAATGCATTCATACCATAATATATCATACGTTATTTTACTAATTGTCATACATCTTATCCATTTTCTAGACGTCCATGGTGTCACGTCTAGACTTTTCTGAAAATCTAATATCTTTGTATTTTATGTCCCTCTTATTTTTTTCGTTTGGCTCCTCTGATCATAACCTTGTTTCTGTAAATATTACATTCTTTAGCACTTGTTTTGTTTTTGACACATCCAAGGGAAAAAATAACTGCTGGAATTATTCTTGTTTCTCGTAAATGGGAAGATCTGAAATTGCACTACTCAAATTTGCTATATATCATAATCATATGCTTCTGTAAGAGAACTCATCTGTCTCAGCCGGATGCATTAATGCAACGGCTGTCTCTGGCATGGAGACACATGCCATGCAATTTCTCCAATCTAATTCTATACTTTCAGGCAACTTTAGTTCAACTCTGCTTGTTCTCGAATTATCAAAAATAGAAAGGTGAATAGCATAGACCATAGACCACTGTATACCTGGACTGCGCACGGAATATCGGCCTGTCGCGCAAGGGCCCGAAGTCGGAGGGCCGCTCGGATTAATATATATATATATATACGGATCATATATACTGGTTTATCAGTATATATGATATACTGTAATCTTCGTAAATGTTTGTTCTATAATATTATCAAATAAAAAACAGTAAAACACGCTAAAGAAATGCCATTACGAGACTATGAAGAAATATGCATGAACTTAATATTCACTTCAACTCTTCGCCATTTAAAACTTTGCGAGTCAACTTTTATCATGAAGGGTATCAATAGAAGCGCAATTTTATTAGCTTTCCATTGCTATATTTCGTTATCTGATAAATGAATTAGAATTCGGGTAATTTTCCCGATTGATGAGGTTATTTATTTAGGCAACGCTAATTTATACATGGTACTAATTCATTTATCAGAAAACGAAATATATAAGTGAATAAATAACATCATCAATCGGGAAAATTACCCGATTGATGATTTTTTTTTTTTATTTAACGCTAATTTATGCATGGTTCTAATTAATTTACCAAATAACGAAATACATCAATGGAAAGCTAATAAAATTGCGCTTCTATTGATACCCTTCATGATAAAAGTTGACTCGCAAAGTTTTAAATGGCGAAGAGTTAAGTGAATATTAAGTTCATGCATATTTCTTCATAGTCTCGTAATGGCATTTCTTTAGCGTGTTTTACTGTTTTTTATTTGATAATATTATAGAACAAACATTTACGAAGATTACAGTATATCATGTATACTGATAAACCAGTCTATATGATAGTCCATAGACCACTATATCTCTTTGTCGGGCGCCCCGCGGGCCCCTATGCAGCCCCGCAATTCAAAACATTGTCGCGTGAACAGTCCAGGTATACAGTGGTCTATGCATAGACCCATGGCCTTACAGCTTCTACAATTGATACCCAAACTTTCTTCATCATAATCACAACAGATCTCCGCTACGATACACAACAATATGTCTTTAAAATGAAGTGCTAAATTATCACCAGTATTAGCACCTGCAGTCAAATGACCCCCCCCCTTTTTTTTCCCTTTATCTTTAATGTTGCAGTCTAATTCAGGTAACGTCATCGTAATATCTTCTGTCTCTAAAATCTAACCCTTCACTCATCCATTAACTAAAATTTCATTCTTGGATTATTCTGGGCTCTTTGTGTGTTCACCCAAACCTTGTGATAATAATGGCTGATCCTAGCGTTCATCTTTGCGTTTTCTATGCCCTGTCTGGCCTTGATTCTTGGAAAGTTTGCGATTTGAATGAATTCTTCGTGTCGTCCTGAGGAACCCTGCACACCCTGCTTCCCACTTTGATAATGTTACTGTCTCTTTTCTAATACTCATCTATGCCCTCTGTGATACCATTCAACTAACCTCACAACCTTCCTCTACAGTGAATATTCTCTAGTTTTCCTTCACCAAATATATTAATCTGAATTCAGTCTTTATTGTCTGTGGGAAGAAAACGAAAATTCCTTCCCCACTAAGAGACGTTCACACACACACACACAGACACACACACACACACACACACACACACACACACACACACACACACACACACACACACACCCTGACCTAGGCCAACACACCTGCCCGATCGCCATGCAGCTGGAAGTTATTAATACCTAAGTACAAGGAAAAACTATTAACTTACGAGTCAGATGCCGTGATCAATTTTCATGAAATTACTATTCCTAAGGCAGGGCAAGAATAATAATTTTCAATTAGAGAAGAATTATTTCACCATTTTTCATTGCAATTTTGCCGGCTTTATCAGGATTTATAGGGAGGGATATTGTGTGTGTGTGTGTGTGTGTGTGTGTGTGTGTGTGTGTGTGTGTGTGTGTGTGTGTGTGTGTGTGTGTGTGTGTGTGTGTTATTCATTCACCCATGGTCTTGTCCACGCGAGCTGGCTCGCGATCGCCAGCCAGTTTCACCCTCTCAGTGCGAGCTTGGAGCTCATTATTACCGATCTTTGGGCAATGCTGGGACCTCACACACCACACACCCCCATCCCCTTGCTCAAGGGGGACAGTACCGCCCGAATTTCACAGTGGATAAATCCCCGGGAATGAGCGGGGTCGGGGATCGACCGGGGGTCGGACCACAAAATGATGCCGGGTGCCTTAACCAACTGTGCCACACGGACGTGTGTGTGTGTGTGTGTGTGTGGGTGGGTGGGTGGGTGTGGTGGGTGGGTGGGTGGGTGGGTGGGTGGGTGGGTGGGTGGGTGGGTGGGTGGGTGGGTGGGTGGGTGGGTGTGTGTCGCAGCGCTGATTGACCTGTAGAAGCCCAGCACGACACCATTCTCACCACTCCTCTGAAATAAAAGCGGCGGCAAATTCAGTTTCCTCATTGAGACCAGGACCAGACACTCCGTCCCGCCAGTCTGCTCACGCACTCCACAAGCTTGCCTTTCGCGTTATCTTAATATCTTACTCTTTTTCTTTTTCCAAACTCAAAGTCTCCTTGGAGGGTAACTGTGACCCAGCTTCCTCCTTGCTCTCACTCATCTCCCCAAAGTATCCTGAAGTGGTGTGTAGAGAGAGAGAGAGAGAGAGAGAGAGAGAGAGAGAGAGAGAGAGAGAGAGAGAGAGAGAGAGAGAGAGAGAGAGAGAGAGAGAGAGAGAGAGAGAGAGAGAGAGAGAGAGAGAGAGAGAGAGAGAGAGAGAGAGAGAGAGAGAGAGCGAGAGAGAGCGAGAGAGAGAGAGAGAGAGAGAGAGAGAGAGAGAGAGAGAGAGAGAGAGAGAGAGAGAGAGAGAGAGAGAGAGAGAGAGAGAGAGAGAGAGAGAGAGAGAGAGAGAGAGAGAGAGAGAGACAGAGAGAGAAGAGAGAGAGAGAGAGAGAGAGAGAGAGAGAGAGAGAGAGAGAGAGAGAGAGAGAGAGAGAGAGAGAGAGGAGAGAGAGAGAGAGAGAGAGAGAGAGAGAGAGAGAGAGAGAGAGCGAGAGCGAGAGCGAGAGAGAGAAAGAGATGATAGGAAAAAATAGATTGGAGAAAAACTAAGTAGAAAGAGGACAAAAGAGGAAGAAAATAATAGGAGGGAAAAAAGGAAAGGACAAATATAAGGCATGAGAGATAGGAGGAAAATATAGAGCGGGAGGAACAATAGGAAAGGATATAAAAAGAGGTAGAAAGGAAGATGAACAGAAAAGTGGATGCCGGGGTGGGGGAGGGGTCGAAGGGGAGGCATTTTATGGGGAGTGTGAGGGAATGAAGAAGGGGGGATGGGGAGTGTAGAAGGAGGGGTGAAAAGGGGATGGAGGGAGGAGGGAGGGGTATGGGGGAATGTGGGGGAGTGTGGGGGAAGGGGGAAAGGATGGGGAGTATGAGGAAGGGGGGAGCAGCGCGCGGCAAAGGTAGGTGGGTGTGGCTGTCAACAAGGATGGCTCTGGTTTATACCCGCCCGACTGTGCCTGCTACACACACACACACACACACACACACACACACACACACACACACACACTCTCTCTCTCCCTCTCTGTGTGTTTATGTATGTGTGTGTGTGTGTGTGTGTGTGTGTGTGTGTGTGTGTGTGTGTGTGTGTGTGTGTGTGTGTGTGTGTGTGTGTGTGTGTGTGTGTGTGCGCGCGTGTGTGTGATAGGTAGACACGTACACACAAATGACGTACACGTGATAAGTAATTATAAAAGTTTTGACTGCTTTCTAATGACTTTTATGGGCGTACATATTATCATTAAATAATATTATTACATACAACTGACCACTAAGCATTCACGAATAGACACACACACACACATACACACACACACACACACACACACACACACTGAAGGCCACACGAGCAGGACCAAGGCAAGGGACGCGAAAGTCAAAGCGATGACCCAACACCTGGTGACTGGCAGGTGTCAAGTGCCTCCCGGGGGTGAAATTATCAAACAAATACTCGACCATCTATTTCCTGATTACAGCCCCGACATTCCTTCCCTTGCCTTGCCCTCCCATTCATACCTTAACACCGCGCTAAATATGGCGCCGCGGCACTCCCACC
>JACEEZ010019261.1:279008-286508 GCA_016584305.1 Chionoecetes opilio | reverse complement strand
ACTAGAAAATTTATGTTGTGGATGACTTTGAAAGGAAGAGTTAATCGGTACTTTGTTGTTGTTTAGTAAGGTCATCATTAACCCACAAGATCTTCAATTGCTCCATTGAACCTCAGGCGAGCAAACAGGTCAGTCTGGGACGCGTAAACCCATCGGCCAGTCCTTCCTTCGTCCTGCGCGCCGATCAAATAGTTAACCAAGCAACCGGTTAACCCATGAACAACCTCAATAAATCACTAAACAGCCAATTTCATCGGCAACTTATCAAAGTCAGCCACGCAGCCAGCCAGCCTACCAATATCTTTCATCCAACAAGCTCCTCGCAGCCTTGTCTCCTGCTTAACAATTCAGCCAGTCACTTAGCTAGGCAAACAAACATACATACATACATACATAAAGACAGCAAGCCTACCTACCGGTCAGCTACCTAGCCTGCTTGCTTGCCTGCTTCTTATCATCCATCCGTCCTTACATCCACCTATCCTATCAGCCAGTAATCCAGGCATCATTCAGCCAGGAAACCAGCCATTCGCTTAGCCATCAAACTAATTAGTCAAGTCACTTAAGGGAGCCACCAACCGAAATAACTAGCCAGCCAGCCAACCAACACCCTAAATGGACATCCCGGGTTACCCATTTAGCGTTGAACATCCAATTACCCAGCTTACCCCAGCTTGCGTCAGCCAGCCTACGAGGGCAGACCCAGCCGCAGACAACAAAGGAGGCGTGTGTGTCTGGCTCGGGGCCTGACATGGGCCACAGCCACGCTCCTACCAGCAGGCCTAAATCGACTTTTTTTTCCCTTTTTTTTTTTCTCTCTCTCTCTCTCTCTCTCTCTCTCTCTCTCCCCCCCCCCCCCCATTCAAGTTTCCCTTCCCTTCTCGGTGTTTCCCCACAAAGGAGTGACGCGTCTGACCCGCCACAAAGAGTGCGATTGTCGGGCGCGTGCAGGGGAGCGTGAGGGAATCTCGTGCATGGACTTTTTTGGGGGGGAGGGAGGTTGGAAAGGGTTGGGTGGGGGGTTGGGGTTTGGGCGGCGGGTTGGAAAGGGTTAGGGGGTGGAAGGGGTTTGGTAGGGGTTGGGTGGGGGTGGGGGGTAGAATGACTAGTCTGGGTGGAGAAGAAAAAAAGAAAAAAAGAGACGCACGCACGCTCATGCCCTTGTGTAACGACGGGCAGTAAAACACACACACACACACACACACACACATTAATTGCAGGGAACTGTTTTTATCTGCAAAGTTTTAGTCGCAAAGTAAACAGCCCTTCGACTCCCTCGTCTGAACACTCCCCGGTAATAACTCACGAGGAAATTACTGCAGTACAAGACTAATTTGTTGCCCGGCTCTTGTTTAGGACCAGCTGGACATAGGAACCCAAGATTTAGGCCAAACTCAAACCCTGCCACCCACATTAAGCTGTGACACACATCCCCTTCCATCACTACACCTACTCCCTCCCTTCTCCTACCCGCCACACAATACTTAATTAACGAATATAGGAAAGAAGGTAATATAGAAACAAAGTATTGGAAGTAAGGTAGCAGAATAATGTTTGTGACCCGAAAACATAACGTCACACCTGACACCCATCCTACCCTATAGACCACACCACTATAAGTCTACAACCATACACCAACACCAACCACCACCACCTACCTACCTACCAAACACCTACATCATCACGCCAGAAAAAAACACTTCAATAAAAAAATACTAAGGTAAAAAATACACAAGTCTACATCGGAAAACACCAGCATCAAAACACCACCCCAGACTGAAAACATTCCCGCCGCCACAACACATGGACACACGCACACACAAACAGATCTCCAATACCGTGAAATCCCCGTACCCTCGTCTGTGGTCAGCCCGCCCCTACACTTACACACCACCAACACCCACACACACTCACACACACTCACACCCACACACACGCACACACACACAAACACACCTACACACACCCACACCCATAGCTATACACCACTCAGTTACAGTTATATCACCACCATCATATCTACATTTCAAACATGTACACTAAACACCCACTTCAAGTCAACAAACACGGCTGTAATACAAAAGTAACACCTATGTAACAACGTCTTAATTAACGACAACTCAATACTTATCATCGACATCATCAAAGCAACACAAAGCGACTCCCAAGACACCCCTTCGACATGCAACATCGATTCACATACATCACATTATCGCAACATCGGTCTCATCACCAAAGCAACACCCACTCATCACCAACGCAACACCCACTCATCACCAACGCAACACCCACTCATCACCAAAGCAACACCCACTCATCACCAACGCAACACCAGTGGGGAAGCAAAGCCTCGGTCAAGGGCAAGAGAAGACCAAATATAGGCTCGATTAATAAATAAAAATAATAATAAAAAACGGTAATCGATGCGAAAATATAGTAAAAAGCACAACATAAATATTATTGGAATGGATTAAGTCGTCAGGTGGTCAATGCGGAGTCTATTTGGGTCTTTAAAAGGAATCTGGATAAATTCATGGATGGGGAAGAGAGGTGGATATAGGTATAGTTAGGTAACAGGAACTACCTCGTGTAGGTCTCACGGCCTCTTGCAGCTTCCTTACTTTCTTATGTTCTTATCTATAATAATATAAGCGAAAGTGTGTCTGTCTGTCTGTCTGTCTGTCTGTCTGTCTGTCTGTGTGTGTGTGTGTGTGGTATAGGTTCCGCCCCCCGTGGCGCAATCACCTCATATGGCACATTTTTGGAACCGGGTTGACCAGGGGAAGGTCATAAGCCCACTTATGAGATGATTCGATCACTTTTTTTTTTTTTTTTTTTTTTTTGCAGCCTATTAGCGATAATTGTGAAAAAAAAGTGGGTTGCGAGAATTGAGGAAACCTTGATGTAGGGTGATGGGTAATGGGTGAGTGAATGGGTGGGGTGATGGGTAATGGGTGTGGGGTGATGGGTGAGTGAATGGGTGGGGGGTGATGGGTTGGGGGTGATGGGTGATGGGTGAGGGAATAGGTAGGGGGTAATGGGTAATGGTAAATATAAGCGAAAGTGTGTCTGTCTGTCTGTCTGTCTGTCTGTCTGTCTGTGTGTGTGTGTGTATGTGTGTGTGTCTGGTATAGGTTCCGCCCCCCGTGGCGCAATCACCTCATATGGCACATTTTTGGAACCGGGTTGACCAGGGGAAGGTTTTAAGCCCAATTATGAGATGATCCGATCACTTTTTTTTTTTTTTAGCTGCCTATTAGCGATAATCGTGAAAAAAAAAGTGGGTTGCGAGAAATGAGGAAACCTTGATGTAGGGTGATGGGTAATGGTGAGTGAATGGGTGGGGTGATGGGTAATGGGTGTGGGGTGATGGGTGAGTGAATGGGTGGGGGTGATGGGTGATGGGTGAGGGAATAGGTGGGGGGTGATGGGTAATGGTAAATATAAGCGAAAGTGTGTCTGTCTGTCTGTCTGTCTGTGTGTGTGTGTGTGTGTGTGTGTGTGTGTGTGTGTGTGTGTGTGTGTGTGTGTGTGTGTGTGTGTGTGTGTGTCTGGTATAGGCTCCGCCCCCCGTGGCGCAATCACCTCAAATGGCACATTTTTGGAACCGGGTTGACCAGGGGAAGGTTTTAAGCCCAATTATGAGATGATCGGATCACTTTTTTTTTTTTTTTTTTTAGCAGCCTATTAGCGATAATTGTGAAAAAAAAGTGGGTTGCGAGAATTGAGGAAAATATGTAGGGTGTAGGGTGATGGGTAATGGATTGAGGATGTAGGGTGATGGGTAATGGGTGAGTGAATGGGTGGGGTGATGGGTAATGGGTGTGGGTGATGGGTGAGTGAATGGGTGGGGGGTGATGGGTTGGGGGTGATGGGTGAGGGAATAGGTGGGGGGTGATGGGTAATGGGTGAGTGAATGGGTGTGTGGTGATGGGTAATGGGTGAGTGAATGGGTGGGGGGTGATGGGTAATGGGTGAGTGAATGGGTGGGGGGTGATGGGTAATGGGTGAGTGAATGGGTGGGGGGAATACATACATTTCTACATCCATGATTTCAGGAAAGTTAGAAGGGGCTACCTGGAGAGTCCGTGTTTGGTGGGCCGAAGGCCCACCAAACACAGGTGGTGGGCCGAAGGCCCACCACCAATAGCCCTCCGCAGGAGCTAGCCAAAAAGTCCGCCCGGAGGGCGGCTTTGCGGCTAGTGTTCTTATAAATATCAAAAGTAGGTTAACGATAAAAAACATAAAACGTATGATCAAATGGAAGGCAAGTAAAATGTGTGTGTGTGTGTGTGTGTGTGTGTGTGTGTGTGTGTGTGTGTGTGTGTGTGTGTGTGTGTGTGTGTGTGTGTGTGTGTGTGTGTGTGTGTGTGTGTGTGTGTGTGTGTGTGTGTGTTGTGCGTGCGTGCGTGCGCGCGCGCGCGCGCGGGGTGGTGTGTGTGTGTGTGTGTGTGTGTGTGTGTGTGTGTGTGTGTGTGTGTGTGTGTGTGTGTGTGTGTGTGTGTGAACAGGAAAATAGTAAATTGAGAAGATACGAAAATGTGAAACTGAGGAAAAAAAAGGAAAAAAAAGAGAATTATCAGACAACCACACGTAAAAAAAAAAATATGATTGACATTTTACTTGTTTGGTATCGCGGGACTCTTTTTTCGTTTTTGGAGGGAAATAAGGTTATGCGGGTAATGAGTGAGTGAATAAACTAATAAATAGATGAAAGTGCATTATATTTGAATAGTATATTAAAAATAGTACAAGAATAATGGATGATGAAACATAATGCAGAGACTAAGAGTGGCTTTGCAATGATAGGAGAATAGTCTAAAAACTAAAAAAAAATGGTCTAAAAACTGCTAATATTGGCCTAAAAAAACATATTTGTCTAAAATCAGGTAAAATCGGTCTAGAAACGTCTAAAACAGCTAAAATTGGTCTAGAAACGTCTAAAAACAGCTGATATTGGTCTAAAAACGTATAAAAACAGCTGATATTGGTCTAAACACGTATAAAAACAGCTAAAATTGGTCTAGAAACGTCTAAAAACAGCTGATATTGGTCTAAAAACAGCTGATATGGATCTAAACACGTATAAAAACAGATAAAATTGGTCTAGAAACGTCTAAAAACTGCTGATATTGGTCTAAAATCGTATAAAAACAGCTGATATTGGTCTAAAAACGTCTAAAAACAGCTGAAATTGGTCTAAAAACGTCTAAAAACAGCTGAAATTGGTCTAAAAACGTCGAAAATTGGTCTATAAACTGCTGAAAGTGGTGTAAAAACTGCTATAATTGGAGGGAGAGAGCAGGAAAGGTAGGGAGGTAGTGGTGTCAGCTTATTGTTGCTGTTTTATTGCTCCTTATATTGTTGCTGTAGCGGTTTACCTGTTGTTATTGTTAATACTGCTACAACAACAACTACTGTTTCTTCACCTGCTGCTTTTCGACTTCTTGTTCCTGTCTTCGTAACTGTTATTGTCAAAGCAAAACTGCCCATCAAAAATTCTGAAGCATTGTTTTTCTTGTGGGACCGTAAGTATCTCATTCCATAGAACCACAATTATGAAGAAATACAAAGGTGGCGATGGTGGTACAGATACATAAAATATTTGAAGACTGTGTGAAGACTGTGTGAAGACTGTGAGGACTGTGTGAAGTGGACTAAAATTTGGACTAAAAGTGGAGGAATTGATGGATGTGGAAGGTGAAGGAGTAGCAAAGGTGGAGGTGAAGGTGGAGGCAAATGTGGGTGTAAAAGCAGAGGTGGTGGGCGTGAGATGTGAACGGGAGGGTTTAAAAGTCTTCCACGAGGAGTGATGAAGGGTCGATAGTGCGAAAGCGGTGAGTTACGGTTTTGTTATCTTTCCCTGACACTGTACCCTCCCTCCACCTTCTCTTCCTCCTCTTCCTTAGTCTCTACTTGCACTCCTTCGTTTCTTCGGCTGTTCCTCCTGCCGCTGTTGTTGTTGATGTAGCTACTGTTTCTGTTCTTGCTCCTATTTTCTAGTCCAGTTTTCCTTTCTCATTCCTTTCTTCCCTTCCTTCCTTCCTTCCTTCCTTCCTTCTTTCCTTCCTTCCTTCCTTCCTTCCTTCTTTCCTCCCTCGATTCTTTCCTTCCTTCCTTCCTTCTTTCCTCCCTCGATTCCTTCCTTCTTTCCTCCCTCGATTCCTTCCTTCCTTCCTTCCTTCTTTCCTCCCTCGATTCTTTCCTTCCTTCCTTCCTTCTTTCCTCCCTCGATTCCTTCCTTCCTTCCTTCCTCCCTCGATTCCTTCCTTCCTTCCTTCCTTCCTTCTTTCCTCCCTCGATTCCTTCCTTCCTTCCTTCCTTCTTTCTTTCCTTCTTTCCCCCCTCGATTCCTTCCTTCTTTCCTTCCTTATTCCATCTCTTCCTAAACCAGTGATATTTTTTTGTGGGGGAGGCACAAAAGGGGAAGAACTAGCAGCACACACACACACACACACACAACACACACACACACACACACACACCACACGATTGTTCCAAAGTCTGCTAAGTGTTTTCCTGAGAGTATCTGATTGAATACTATTTATTCTGTTAATCCTCTGGTTTACTAGCGCGCCTCAGTCCATGTTATGCTTGGTGAGTTGGTAAGAATTCAAATACTCCCGAGTTATCCTGAGTTATCTGATCAGTTCGTTGTTGTGTTTAGATTCCCACTGATCATTAGGGTGGAAGAAAATGCGATCTGGTCATAACTCTAATGAAAATATAAAGAATAGCAGGCAGAGGCGTAGTAATGTAATAGGAAGCTTTGTAATGTAATCAATAACAATCACAGCAAGGTCAGTATAAACACAGACAGAAAAAGTAACGTATCGGAAGGTTTGATTACACAATACTACCAGCAAATTAATTTAAAAAAAAAGCTATTGGTTTTCCAGAAGGCGATCATTTTCATCGGCCGTCACGATGGTGAAGCAACCAAGCTCTTATTTACAAACTTAGGACAAATTTTGCTATGGGTTCGAATCTAGACAGCAGTAGCCAGTTGACACTAACATACTTATTTTCCTTTTTTCCTTTTCTGTTTTGATTTCATCCTAGTTCTTCTTTCCCCCAACTGTCTAGCCCCTCTAATGAATGAACGAACGAACCATCACATTGCAGCTCAAGTGATCCCTTCTACCACAAGATAATAACAATAGTGTCATGAATCAACAGAACTGAACCAGGTTGTTGCTTCGCCAAGAAATAATAATACTCTATCAATCAGCTGTACAAGTAGCTACACCTCTGAACACCTCGTTGCCAGAACACTCTTTACTATAAGTATTAATACGATGAACCCTTCGCTAACATACACCTCTATAGTGGATGCTTCAATCACGACAAAGTGTTATGTCACCTAGACGATGCGGTTTTTCTAACTAGTATACGAGGAACTTTTCTACTGCCTGCAAATTTCAATCATCTAATATTCCTTCGTCAAACAGGAAAACTATAGATCGTCTTCAGCATCCCGTCTGGGCCGCACGCCGCAGG
>JACEEZ010019261.1:264008-271508 GCA_016584305.1 Chionoecetes opilio | reverse complement strand
CCGTCGCAGCAAGAGCGTGAAGCTGCTTGGTCGGGGGCGTGGTCCGCCAAACTAGCCGCGGGTGGAGACTGTACAACAAAAAGTCTAGTCTATGCAGCGCTGCGGTCATAAATCCCCAAAGAACCTGTGTTTTCTCAAGGTGAATCAGCCGCCCTGACAACAATAGCGTGTGGAAAGGCCATTTCCACTTGTGAAGTTTCCAGCCACCATCGGTTATGTTCGGGGTTGTTGTTTCTAAGACATGAATCTCCCCGTCAGTCCCACTGCCTCGTGCACCGCCCACACCACTATTTCACCTCCCCACCACACACTCCATGCCACACCACTATTTCACCTCCCCACCACACACTCCATGCCACACCACTATTTTACCTCCCCACCACACACTCCATGCCACACCACTATTTCACCTCCCCAACACACACTCCATGCCACACCACTATTTCACCTCACCACCACACACTCCATGCCACACCACTATTTCACCTCCCCACCACACACTCCATGCCATCCCACACCACTATTTCACCTCCCCAACACACACTCCATGCCACACCACTATTTCACCTCCCCACCACACACTCCATGCCAGCCCACACCATTATTTCACCTCCCCAACACACACTCCCCCCACACCCAACACTCCTGCTAGCCACTCTCCCCCACTAGCACCACCTCCCCGCTGGTGACCCGTGGTAGGTGTTGGAGTGGTGGGTGGCGGCGCCCATAAGGAATAGTGTCAAGGAGAGAAGATCCAAACCATATAAACATAATCCGTTTAGATATTCAGATTTTGAGGTCACTGTCTTCAAGTAAATGTTTTTCATTTTTTTTTCATGAAGATTAATCATTTCATATTTCCACTGCATTTCACAGCAATCACATCAACTACGTGCGTACATTCTGTCATAATTATGTGGTCATATTATTTCCCTCAAGCAGTCTTCAAATACACCTGAATTCGTTTGAACCGCCTTGAACCTTGTGGGGGAGAGCACAGGCGACTGGCGGACATGTGCGGGCCAGGTGCGAGCGGAAGACACCCTATAAATAGTGTGCAAAAACATGATACACAAAGAGAAGGAATAACTTAACTCACAGCCGAGATGTGACCCAAGCCGCTACAAATCTTCACGGACAGTTGCCAGGCCAGAAAACTGCTCCTGAACAGAGAAAACTAACTCCTCTTCCCTGGCGGAATGCTTCAAGACCGTTTAAAATAATGCAGTCATCGATACCTGGCTTTGTTTTCCCGGGGCAACAAACTTCAACTAACATCAACAACAATATAATATTCACAGCGGAGGTTTTTGTCTTCTTTTCACTTACTGTAGCACCAAACAAAGTCGTTTTTCTCATTAATATATTGGTTCGTTTATAAACATTCTTTCACTGTACAAATATACCCGCTCTAGCGTTGTCGGGGCGTGAGTCAAGCAGCGAGGGTTGGCGGGAGAAAGAAGTGGTGTAGGTCAGCACACTGGAGAGCCGCAGGGGCCGAGGCAGGCAGACAGACAGAGAGGGAAGGACGGAGGGAGGGAGAGGAGGAAAGAGAAGCGCAGGGAAGCGAACAGAATCAAATCACACGAAGTAAAGCAAAGCGAAACTGAGATAAATGAAAGGGATGCATGGAAGGGAAATACATGGGAATGGAAGGGAAAACAGAGAGAGGCATGGAGTAAAGGGAGGGATGGGAGGGGAAGAAGGAAGAGAGGAAAACAGAGGGGACGGGACAGGAATGGAATAGAAGATAAGGGAATGAATGGAAGGGAAATTATAAGATACGTAAGGTAAAGCAAAACAAACCGAATGGAAAGAAAAAAAAGAGAGAGAAAGGGAAAATGTAAAGTGTTTTATACAAGAATGAAAAATATGAAAGCAATAACGTAATTGCGAAAAAAGATATATAACCATAAAAAACACTACTTTTAAACAATAAAACAAATGGAAGAGGAGAAGGAGAAGGAGGAGGAGGAGGAGGAACGTGACTGTGAAAATAAAGAAAAAAATATACAGTCTAGTAATTATTATGGATAGTTGCAATACAGAGAAACAGAGGACAAGACAAGAAGGCGGAAAGGGGAGGAGGCTTAGGCCAGGGAGGGAAAGAGAAGAGTAAGGCAGGTTCGTTAATCACTGTCAGTGGCGGGCGGGAGCAGGCCAGGTGGGCGGCGCACCTGCACACGAAAGGTCGGCGGGCCATCAAGACAACGCAAACTCACCTTTTCTTCAGTCGATCATTTACCCTGATTGTCTCTTTACCTCACACTTTACCTGTCTGTGTGGCGATTAGGGGGGGGGGGGGTTAGGACAGGTCAGGGATGCAGCCTCATGCGATAAAGGTTAGATAGAAATACGTTACAAATACACAGAAAATCGTTGAGAACAATATATATATACCAACGAGGAAATAATGTCACTGCCACCACCAGGTCAACTAATGGCAGGCTTGGCACTCACAGGCACCCGTCAGTGACCCCTATCGGCACTGCCCGCACGTATACCGGTGTGTGTGTGTGTGTGTGTGTGTGTGTGTGTGTGTGTGTGTGTGTGTGTGTGTGTGTGTGTGTGTGTGTGTGTGTGTGTGTGTGTGTGTGTGTGTGTGTGTGTGTGTGTGTGTGTGTGTGTGTGTGTATTTTTTTTGCCTCTTCTGACACTCAAGTAGCTGCAGTCAGATCTCCAAGCAAAGTTGTTTCTGAAGCTAAGTGGGACGTGCTTCCTGCCGCCTCCTGACCCGCACCTCCTGCCATGCACCGCTCGCCTCCCTCTTCCTCCTACTCCTCCTACTACTACCTCCCTCCTGCTTCCTACTGCCCCAAGCATCCTGCTTTCCTACACTCTCCTCTACTGCCCCAACTACTACCTTCGCTTCCTATGACCCAGCATCCTGCTCTCCTACTGCCCCAATACTACCTCCTTCCTGCTTCCTAGTGACCCACGCATCCTGCTTTCCTACTACTCCTCCTCCTACTGCCCCAATACTACCTCCTTCCTGCTTCCTAGTGACCTACGCATCCTGCTTTCCTACTACTCCTCCTCCTACTGCCCCAATACTACCTCCTTCCTGCTTCCTAGTGACCCACGCATCCTGCTTTCCTACTACTCCTCCTCCTACTGCCCTAACACTATACCTTCCTCCTGCTTCCTATACTGACCCGGGTATCCTGCTTCCCTTCCCGGCCTCTTTCTACCTACACTCGCTTCTCCCGTCGTCACACAAGAAGCCCCTATGCCTTGAGACCTCCTGCCGCAGGTGTCTAGGGAGGGTGCTGGTGCTGCTGGCGCCTAACGGAACCCTTAACGCAACACGGCCGCCCTGAGACCTCTCCCTCCGCTCATCAAGATGCAAATGGACGCCTGTTCCTGCAGCTCGTCTGGCCCGATGCTTCCCCGCCCCTCCCTCCGTGAAGACCCGCCCTTACTCTGCACCTCCGCCCTAACATCACCATCACCATCCTTATCATTGCTATTACCATCATTATCATCATTATCACCCCTGCCCTAGCATCACCATCATTATCATTGCTATTACCATCATTATCATCATTATCACCCCCGCCCTAGCATCACCATCATTATCATTGCTATTACCATCATTATCATCCTTATCACCCCCGCCCTATCATCACCATCATTATCATCCTTATCACCCCCGCCCTAGCATCACCATCATTATCATTATCATTGCTATTACCATCATTATAACCCTCGCCCTATCACCATCATTATCATTGTTGTTACCATTATCATTATCATTTTTATTACTATCATTGTTAACAGTATCATTACTGAGACTGTTATTGCTACTACTTCTACTAATCCTCCTTCCATTCCTGCTAATACTACTTTTCATAATTTCATAATAATATAAGCGAAAGTGTGTCTGTCTGTCTGTCTGTCTGTCTGTCTGTCTGTCTGTGTGTGTGTGTGTGTGTGGTATAGGTTCCGCCCCCCGTGGCGCAATCACCTCATATGGCACATTTTTGGAACCGTGTTGACCAGGGGAAGGTCATAAGCCCACTTATGAGATGATTCGATCACTTTTTTTTTTCTTTTTCTTTTTTAGCAGCCTATTAGCGATAATTGTGAAAAAAAAAAGTGGGTTGCGAGAATTGAGGAAACCTTGATGTAGGGTGATGGGTAATGGGTGAGTGAATGGGTGGGGTGATGGGTAATGGGTGTGGGGTGATGGGTGAGTGAATGGGTTGGGGGTGATGGGTTGGGGGTGATGGGTGATGGGTGAGGGAATAGGTAGGGGGTAATGGGTAATGGTAAATATAAGCGAAAGTGTGTCTGTCTGTCTGTCTGTCTGTCTGTGTGTGTGTGTGTATGTGTGTGTGTCTGGTATAGGTTCCGCCCCCCGTGGCGCAATCACCTCATATGGCACATTTTGGAACCGGGTTGACCAGGGAAGGTTTTAAGCCCAATTATGAGATGATCCGATCACTTTTTTTTTTTTTTTAGCAGCCTATTAGCGATAATCGTGAAAAAAAAAGTGGGTTGCGAGAATTGAGGAAACCTTGATGTAGGGTGATGGGTAATGGTGAGTGAATGGGTGGGGTGATGGGTAATGGGTGTGGGGTGATGGGTGAGTGAATGGGTGGGGGTGATGGGTTGGGGGTGATGGGTGATGGGTGAGGGAATAGGTGGGGGGTGATGGGTAATGGTAAATATAAGCGAAAGTGTGTCTGTCTGTCTGTCTGTGTGTGTGTGTGTGTGTGTGTGTGTGTGTGTGTGTGTGTGTGTGTGTGTGTGTGTGTGTGTGTGTGTGTCTGGTATAGGTTCCGCCCCCGTGGCGCAATCACCTCAAATGGCACATTTTTGGAACCGGGTTGACCAGGGGAAGGTTTTAAGCCCAAGTATGAGATGATCGGATCACTTCTTTTTTTTTTTTTTTTTTAGCAGCCTATTAGCGATAATTGTGAAAAAAAAGTGGGTTGCGAGAATTGAGGAAAGTATGTAGGGTGTAGGGTGATGGGTAATGGATTGAGGATGTAGGGTGATGGGTAATGGGTGAGTGAATGGGTGGGGTGATGGGTAATGGGTGTGGGTGATGGGTGAGTGAATGGGTGGGGGGTGATGGGTTGGGGGTGATGGGTGAGGGAATAGGTGGGGGGTGATGGGTAATGGGTGAGTGAATGGGTGTGTGGTGATGGGTAATGGGTGAGTGAATGGGTGGGGGGTGATGGGTAATGGGTGAGTGAATGGGTGGGGGGTGATGGGTAATGGGTGAGTGAATGGGTGGGGGGAATACATACATTTCTACATCCATGATTTCAGGAAAGTTAGAAGGGGCTACCTGGAGAGTCCGTGTTTGGTGGGCCGAAGGCCCACCACCAATAGCCCTCCGCAGGAGCTAGCCAAAAAGTCCGCCCGGAGGGCGGCTTTGCGGCTAGTTTCATAATAATAACAATAATAATAATAATCTGTTAATACTCAGTAAATGTTATATCATATTCAAGGTCAACACAACACGTTTTCAATCAATATACATAATTGTTTCTTTAAAGCTGTGTGTGTGTGTGTGTGTGTGTGTGTGTGTGTGTGTGTGTGTGTGTGTGTGTGTGTGTGTGTGTGTGTGTGTGTATTACGTTGAAGCCTATAGCGCCTGTAGGCTATTTTTTGCATTTGAGGGCTCAGGTGGTTGACCCTGCACATTCTGGAGAGTCGTGATGTCGGTCGCTCTCGCCCGTTGATGGCGCAGGCTGGATTTTCATAGTGACACCTGTGGTCTTAGTTGAAGATCCCGTTTTCTGTGATGTTCGGTTCCTCAGTCAGTCTCATGCTGCCACCTGGTGTTTCCTCCGTCGCAATCACAATCGAAAGAACAGGTATAGCTGCCTGCAGGTTTCTTCAGCCACTCGACGATGCATTTGACAGTTGCTCCTTGGTGGGACTTGAACTCGGGACATTCTGCTCAACTACCGGGCTCTTGTCGACCGCCTTAAAGAAGGTCGAAAGAGTTGCCCCCGGCAGGATTCGAATTCGGGACATTGAGCTCACGACTCCAAGACGCTAACCACTCGGCCACCGCCTCCCCAAAGTGTGTGGGTGGGTGGGTGGGTGGGTGGGTGGGTGGGTGGGTGGGTGGGTGGGTGTGTGTGTGTGTGTGTGTGTGTGTGTGTGTGTGTGTGCGTGTGTATTAAAAAACCTGATACCATATTTACATCATTGATCAAGTCATTTTCATAACAAGAGAAAAAATTGTAATCCAAAACTCCACTTCTTCTATCACGGCTACTTTTTCCTCCTCGTCCTCCTCCTTTTCGTCCTAAACTAAACTAACTAAACCGAAACTAAAACTAATCTAAAGCGAACTAAATATTGCTGGTGCTAACGTGATATCGAGATTAGTCCATCACTTCATAATGAATCGCGGCAGAGGTGCTACAGTGGCAGTGTGGCGGCCGCGGGGTGTGTGGTGATGGTGGTGGTGGTGGTGATGGGTAACCCTGTAATGGTGATGGTGGGTGATAGTAGTGGTGGTTGTGGTGGGGAAGAGTGAATGGAGGGAGAAGGTTGTGTAGTGATGGTAGTTGTGATGGTGCTGGAGGGTGGAGTGATGGTTGTTATGTGGAGGGTGGATAGAGAGGACAGGCTGTGGTGGTGGTAATGATGGATAGAGAAGAGGAGGAGGAGGAGAGGTGGTGGTGAGGAAGAGAAGGAGGAGGAGAGGTAGTCATGAGGAAGAGGAGGAGGAGGAGAGGTGGTGGTGAGGAAGAGGAGGAGGTGAGGTGGTGATGAGGAAGAGAAGGAGGAGGAGGAGGAGGAGGAGGATTACATAGGATTACATAGGAATAACAGACACCAGGAGACCTATTGGTCCATGACGAGGGTATCTGCTGAACTACATACTACTAACTATCAACTACTTGTAAGAAAACAGTTGGAAAAGGATACCAGTCCCTTAAAGAAGATAGGAACACGGAAGTTCATAAATGCAGAAAAATAGGGTATGAAATATACTAACTACAAATACCACTACCACTCAACTAATCGATCCGGGGGACTAAATATGAATTCGCAGGGCACTATCAATACCATTTACTTTACAGTGCGCGTCAAGTCTGTTTTTAAATGTTTGTTTGTGCTGGCTTCGACAAAAATTTGTGGTAACTTTTTCCATCGATCAACGACTCTCACATTGAAATAATTTTTACGGAGATCAGTGATGCAACGTTGGGCCGTTTTGTTTTAAACCATTATTCTTGTTGCACTTGAGTGAAAGCTCGAATAGGTTCTCTTGATTAATGACATCAAATCCTTTTAGGATCTTAAAGGTTTCTATCAAGTCCCCACGGATCTACGATCCTTTAAGGAAAAATTAAGTTCCGCCGTCTCTTTCATAAGATGAATTTTGCAGAGATGGAATTGTTTGGTTGCTTCTTTGCAATGATTCCAATTTTGCTTTGGGCTTTACGAAACAGGGGCGACCCAAAAAGGACGGATTTCCCAAATTTGCCTAACCCAAAGGCTTTAAATTTGTCTTTCTTCGGAGTT
>JACEEZ010019261.1:257500-262255 GCA_016584305.1 Chionoecetes opilio | reverse complement strand
AGTTCACCCAAATAATTCGCTTAGTACCCTGGGCCTTGATCTTCGTGAAATCCGCTTTATTATAATTGGGAACTAATAAACCGATTTTTCTGTGATGTCTACATTGCAATTTATGCCGCATCTGATTAACCTGTGATCGCTGTTTGCCAGATGTTCACCTATATCGCAGTAATCAATCAGATCAATGTCGGTAGTGAAAACTAAATCTAGGATACTATTATCCCTTGTAGGCTCACGGACCACCTGATTTAAATATACTTCGTTTACCATATCAAGCAATCGCATACCTTCTCTATCAGCAAAATTATTATTCCAGTTTATACGAGGTAGGCTAAAATCTCCACATATAATTGTATCGTTATTATTGTTGACAACTGACTTTATCTCGTCATAGAGGAGGCAATCGACTTCCGCATTTGATTTGGGAGGACGATATATTGTCCAAATAGTTAGGAATTTACCGTTTAGCTTAATCTTTGCGTAGACTGAGTCAGAATGATCTTTATTTACTTTATCAATTTCGATTGCTTGCAAATTATCTTTAATGTAAAGAGTGACACCTCCACCTGCTTTATGCGTACGACAATTTAGGAATGTCTTATAGCCTGGAATGGCTATTTCAGCTAATAAGTGTTTATCTTTTGTGTTGACCCAACTCTCAGTGATACTGACGATATCTGGCGTTTCGGCAACAACGTATGCTAATAATTCGTTACGCTTGAAAATAATGCTTCTGGCATTTGTGTAGAGTAATTTAAGTTCCTTAGTAGTTTTGGTAACCTTGCGCGAGGGTTTACAGGCAGGGCGTCTAGGGTCCACTGTAACAGGGCGCTTGATTACGTTACTTTGATTAGTATTTGCGGAAACGGGACGTGACCCAACGTTGCTGTGGGGTAAGAAAGGGGTTATGTTGATGCTGCTACCGCCGTCCGCTCGTCGTTTTTTGATCTGAGGAGGAGGAGGAGGAGGAGGAGGAGGAGGAGGAGGAGGAGGAGGAGGAGGAGGAGGAGGAGGCGGAGGAGGAGGAGGAGAGGTGGTGATGAGGAAGAGGAGGAGGAGGAGAGGTGGTGGTGAGGAAGAGGAGGAGGAGGAGAGGTGGTGGTGAGGAAGAGGAGGAGGAGGAGGAGGAGGAGGAGAGGTGGTGGTGAGGAAGAGGAGGAGGAGGAGAGGTGGTGGTGAGGAAGAGGAGGAAGAGGAGGAGAGGTGGTGGTGAGGAAGAGGAGGAGGAGGAGGAGAGGTGGTGGTGAGGAAGAGGAGGAGGAGGAGGAGAGGTGGTGGTGAGGAAGAGGAGGAGGAGGAGGAGAGGTGGTGGTGAGGAAGAGGAGGAAGAGGTGGATGCTAACCGTACTGATGTAACTCTAAGTAGTACAATACAACATACTAAGTAGTACATACAAGGGGTAATTAAACGACACATTCCAAAAAACTGTGTCGTAGAGAGTCACTCGATACACACTTACTTGTTCTGTTGCTTAGCACTAGCCTAACTATATGAAAAAAGTCCATGTTGCGTTTCTCTTACATTCATCCATACTTTTTAGCCTCAGACCTAATATCCTAGTTAGTTTGGACAAGGGGTCAAGGGGATACTGCGGCACTTGGGACTGGAGACAATTCTGCCCCAGGATTCCAGGATTCCAGGATTGACCATTACAGACAACGGTGGCGAGGGAGAGAGACAGAAGTTGGAAGTCAATATATCTACTGTGTGTGTGTGTGTGTGTGTGTGTGTGTGTGTGTGTGTGTGTGTGTGTGTGTGTGTGTGTGTGTGTGTGTGTGTGTGTGCGTGTGTGTGTGTGTGTGTGTGTGTGTGTGTGTGTCTGCTCACACACACACACACACACACACACACACACACACACACACACACAACCACAGCAGTTATATCGACTTCCAACTTCTCTCGCAATTCTTGGCTTTACTGACCAGTCCTCGGGTGGAAACGATCAGAGTTTCAGCCGTTGAGACGCAGCTGCCGCAGAGTCCACTTGACCCAAAGGAAGCGAGCTCTAATAGTGCTGAGGGCGAAACATCTTGTCCCCAGTACCAGATGACATGTGCCTTTCTTCCATACAGTTTTTCTGACATACTAAGCACATAATGTTATTTCTTTTTATGTTGGAACCTAGAGCCCATGTAGGCTTTTATCTTAATTCCTTAGGCTTTTAACGTGTAGTTCATAAGGTCATTCTTTCGTCTCCACAACCATACTATCTTCCTGTGTTTCATTATCTTTAACCCCTTCACGCCCAGAGCTTTCCTTTGCTATAAAATCGTCTGTTATTAGCCTTAAAATTACGGAAAGTTACTTAATATACCAAATTAACTAGTGGACAAGGATACTAAACAGGTCATATCTATAAAATATTGCTTGTATTCACTAAAAATCGTCTAACTGTACCCAAATTACAATGGAAATTACGCTCTGGGCCTCAAGGGGTTAAGGTTCTACTGTAATGTCGAAAAAAAGTTCAGACTCCATCGTTTCATTTCACTATTTCTCATACACGCTAACACAGTTTTGGTTGCTCTGCCCTTTGCGACTTGGAAGATTTTCGTAACACCTTGTCTTATCTCTTGCTGCGTCTTCTCCTTACCTACCTTACCTTGGTTATGACTCACCATTATAATCGTGATGAATCTCTTCTCTGTACTCCATTAACTAAGGTACTCCAACTACCACAATGTCCTAGTCTATGGCAAAATACACCCGATTATGTACTGTACTGTATTATCTCTCTCTCTCTCTCTCTCTCTCTCTCTCTCTCTCTCTCTCTCTCTCTCTCTCTCTCTCTCTCTCTCTCTCTCTCTCTCTCTCTCTCTCTCTCTCTCTCTCTCTCTCTCAGCATAATTCTCCGTAGCTTCCACCTTCCTCATGACTTCAATCAAAAAGTTGCTAAACAGCCTTGGCGACATCCCAAATCCCTGCTGTAATGTACCTTTGACTGAACAATATTCTTCCTTCTCTCTGCTTGAACACGTGTTAATCGTTTTCATTATTCTCAGCATGTGCCCTTCCTCAATGTTTGCAACACCTGCTCCATGATCTTCTTCAATACAAGTCATAAATCTGTTTTAAATCAACACATAGTACAGATAGACCTCTTCCTTTCCTTAGAGATTATTTAAACAATTTTCTGTCACTTCTGAAATAACTCATTTCCTCTATATTCAGGATATCAGTCTTTTGTATGAGCCTTCCAGTTACCACTCTTCTATACTTACTTTTTCATAAATGTTAAGAAAATACTGCAATTTACACCATTCTTTCATCACACTCAAAGATGCCTTCAATAATCGTAGAAACTAAATCACGTCATATATTATTTGGCAATCTTTTACTTGGCATCTATTACTAATACACATGCAATGCTGTTCATTCCATGATATTTTCATTTAATCTAAAGCTATGAGTGCTTCAGAGGCTTATCAATATTGTCCTTCATCTTACATGCTCCCAACTGCAAAGCTAAGAAATCAACTCCTGCTTCCTAGTGTCATTTAACAACCCTTGAAAATACTAACCTTCCCCTCCTTCCCGCTGCCTCCCTGGTCCCTGCCCACCACCCAATGAATGAACACCGTCAAGGCAGGCTGAGGGAACCCGTGTGTTCGTTCCATCGACCCGGCGACCCAGACTCAGGTATTCTCGTCTACCGATGGTTCACAGGCAACACGCGAATAGGATCGCCAAGGCAAGGGGCTCAGCGCGTCCCTTCACCGCCTCTCTAACACTGCATTAAGGTGACTGCAACGACCTCTTGGACAAACAAATAAAAATAAAAATACGAGTGTAAATAGATACATGAATAAATGAATAAATAAACAAATATGTATGTATGCATATGATTATATATATATACACACACACAAGTGTGTGTGTGTGTGTGTGTGTGTGTGTGTGTGTGTGTGTGTGTGTGTGTGTGTGTGTGTGTGTGTGTGTGTGCGTGCGTGCGTGCGTGCGTGCGTGCGTGCGTGTGTGTGTGGGGGGGGGGGGGGTACCCTCTCTCCCTTGTTTTGTAAACTTGAGCACTAATATAATGGTAATTTCTTCAAGAGTAACTAACTATGTAACATGTTATGCAGGAATGGACACAGGAAGTAAAGCACTTCCTTAACATAAGGAAGGGACATAGAATAAAAAACAGATAGGCAAGCAAGATGATAATGTAAAAAAGTGGAAAGGAAGGAACTACCTTTACCTTTATAAAAGAACATTTTTACCATGAAGAAAAACAAGTAAAATGTATTACGTGTAGATGGAACACGGCAAGGAATGTATTGCCTGGGATTATCAGCAAAAATGAAAAAAATGGTGTTGGTTGAAAGAATCACAGGGAATTCCTTAACTTCTACTGCTGCTGCTATTACTACTACTATTGTTTGTGGACTTGGCGGAAATATCCGTTCACTGATGATAGTAGCAATAATAATAATAATAAATTAATACAAATATAAAATATACACATACATACATACTATACAATATGAAAACCTCTGATCCGTGCACGAAAATACTGAGTGATAAGGGGGGGGAGGGGGGAGATCGCGCCCCACGCAACACCTGGGTAGCCCGGTGTACAGGTTCACCCCGCGCTGCCTTGTGGGGGGGGGGGGGGGGGGGGGGATGGGGGGAGACATCAAGCTGCTGCTGGAATGGACAGAAGCAGCACAGGCACGCCCGCCACCACTGAGGGATCAGGGAGGAGTGAGGAGCCCTTCTGTTGAGAGACTGCAGCTGAACGTTCGTAATGG
>JACEEZ010019261.1:235000-252500 GCA_016584305.1 Chionoecetes opilio | reverse complement strand
CAAACACACTTCCCAAAGCAGTGGCTGGCTCTGGGGTATCTTTTTTTTCCACTGGTCAGTGTTAGTGTGTGGTAAAACATGGGATAAAAAACAAAACTTATATAAAGTTTATAATAACTTGCGTCCGTTGTTTTTAATGTGAAATGAAATAATCAGTATATATCAGACAAATCAAGCATTATGAAAATAGAGCCAGACAAGAAAATATATAAAGGGGGAGGAACAAGTCTGGCACAGCTGGCACAGCGGCCCCGCAGCTGCCCCGCCTGCCGTGTGCACTGGGACCTTGATAAGGTGCACCGATATTCGTTTATTTTAAGGCACGTCTTGGATGCATAAAGATGATGCTCCGCAACCTCAGATTCATGTCTCTGAACCTTCCTCAATCTAGAATTCTTGTCCAAGAACCTTCCACAGCCTCGGGTTTGTGTCTCCTAACCTTCTACAACCCAGGATTCATGTTCCCGAGTCCTCTCCCGAACTCTCTATAACGACACCTTAATCCTTCCTGCCCGCCTGTCGAAGTCTCGTATCAACATGATCTCACTGACACTAAACTGTACTATTCACTTTGCAACGCTCGCCTCAGCCTCACTGTTGCTGTTCCGGTCTCAAATATACTGCTTCCCTGAACATTAGGATACCGATTATTTAAACACACACACACACACACACACACACACACACACACACACACACACACTATATTTCATTATATATATATATATATATATATATATATATATATATATATATATATATACACGAGAAAGTATTGATATAAACTTTGTTTGTATTACCATCAATATAATATATTATATATATATATATATATATATATATATATATATATATATATATATATATATATATATATATATATATATATATTATATTGATGGTAATACAAACAAAGTTTATATCAATACTTTCTCGTAAGTGCCCATTTACCACGACCGGTTTCGAGAGGATTATGCCAAACGAGCAGCGCTACGTGGCCGCCGCCTCCCGGGCGAATCACAAAAAAGAAAAAAAATGTGGTTTCATCTAACAAAAATGCACGCACGAGGCCATGTGATGCCACCCTCAGCCATGATATAACACAATGCACCGCCAGACTATCTTTACATTTCTATATAGCTTTTTCTCATTTCATGTCTTTTTTTCCGTTTCATCAAGAGTTACTATAAAAAAAAAATATAGCAGAAGTATTCCATCACCACACTCACCCCACCACCAGCGTCCACCACACCACCACCATTCACTACAACAAAAATAACAATTACAATGATAAATAGCCTTAACGATAATTGTAAGAAATGATAATAATCATAGTTATGATGATAATAATATTAATAATAATATCAATATCATTATTATTATCATTAATAATAGTGGTAACAGTAGCAGCAGCAGCAACAGTACATAGATACAGTAATAGTGGTAGTAGTAGTAGTAGTAGTAGTAAGTAGTAATAGTAGTAGTAGTAGTAGTAGTAGTAGTAGTAGTAGTAGTAGTAGTAGTAGTAGTAGTAGTAGTAGTAGTAGTAGTAGTAGTAGTAGTAGTAGTTGTTGTAGTAGTAGTAGTAGTAGAAGTAGTAGTAGTAGTCCAGGTGATGGTGGTGGTGGCGGAAATGCTAATTCAATTCCTATTTTGAGGTAACGTCAGTCACATTATCATTATCATTATTATTACTGTTATGATGATAATTCAGTATATTAGAAGATAATTCAGCATAAGTTTCATAATCATTGTTTGAATTATTATATCAGAATTATTCACCATGAATGGCACTTGAGCCTTAGACACGCGTCAACGTGGAGGTCGCAGGAATGATGAGACGAACGAAATAAGTAAAAGGTCACCAGTAGTGAGGAAGAGAAAATATAAATATTATTCCGGTGCTGATAACAGCGCGGCAGGACGGCGAGGCGGCGCCCCGAGTGGCAGGCTGCGTCTCGCCCTACCCAAACACATCCACCACCATTTCTCACCACGAAAAAGAATTATTAATAAGAAAAAATCATACACACAAACACACACACGCGCACTTATATGTAAAATGACAATGCACAAAGATTAACAAATTCTGCAAAGGTCAAGACGCTCCCCTCGCAAGACAAGGGAAATACTGACCCCTGCACACCCGCCACTACAATTCAAGGAAAGATGTATATAAGTGTTCTATTTAATAAAGCAAATAAGGACTGGCCCATGATTTAGCGAGCCTGTGAGTCCCGATGTTTGTGCTCCGTGCGCTTATCACGAGTGAGTTACCACTTCCATCCGACTAGTGTGTTGTATTCATTTCCATAATACATTAAAACTTGTATATTGAAACAAATGAAAATATGTGGACTTTCTTTTATAATATACTATTCTCTCTCTCTCTCTCTCTCTCTCTCTCTCTCTCTCTCTCTCTCTCTCTCTCTCTCTCTCTCTCTCTCTCTCAGCCAACAAAGAAAAATAAATAAAATGCGCTAGACGGCCCTCGGAAAGCAACATCCGCATACTCGTAAAAGAGCAATAGTGAATAAAGGAATGACGAAGAGAAAATAATGATGCATACAAAAATAGGGAGGAAAGAATCCGAGCTATCATAAACATGTAATGAAACTATAGTGACACCATTTTCAACCTCTACATTGATAATAACCTGAGCTGTCGGGCAAGCTATGGCACAAATGTAGGCCTATTTTATCATATTTCAAGAACAAGACCCCAAAATTGAGGATGGCAGACAATCTTTTCGGATTCAGCAACCTCAAATTGTCCTGAAAAGCTTGTCTGTCCACTTTTAACACGAAATGCCTACAACAATTACTTATTTTTTTAATCTGGACGTGTCTAATACGAATCTAAATAACAATCGGCAGAAGACTCGGACATGCCTACAATTGCAAGTTTCCAAGGTAAATGCCGTGGTTACGATACATGGATGTACGAATAGTTGGATGAACGATCCCTGGATGTACAATACTTAGTATATATATACGGTACCTAGATATACGATGTCTGGATGCACGACACCTGGATGTACGGTATCTAGATGTACGATACCAAGACATATGGTACTTTATAGGATGTACGATGTCTGGATGTACGATACCAGGAGGTATGATTACAGGATGTACGGTACCAGGATGTACGATGTCTGGATGTACGATACCTGGAAGTACAATACATATATATATACGATACATGGATGTACGATACATAGATATACGATGCCTGGATGTACGATGCCTGAATGTACGATATTTAGATGTACAATACCAGGATGTACGATACCTAGATATACGATGCCTGGATGTACGATACCTGGATGTACGATGCCTGAATGTACGATACCTGGATGTACGATGCCTGAATGTACGATACCTGGATGTACGATGCCTGAATGTATGATATCCAGAGGCATTTACACTATTGACCTAACTTTTTTTCTTATATTTTTTACAGTTATGCCTATAGCGCCTGTAGGTAGGCAGACCTCCAGGGCTCGGATGGCAGGCCCTGGAGGTTCACTTGAGGGCTGTGATGGTTGGCCCTCGCCCGTAGTGGCGCAGGCAGGATTTTTTATAGTGGCGCCTGTGATTAGAGGCTCATGCCGCCCCCCTGTGTCCTTCGATGCACTCGCAATCGAAGGTAGAGTTAATGGGCAGTATGTGGGTGTTCATAGGCCACTCGACGATTGCAGGCAAATTTTTGGCACCCCTTGGGGGTCAAACCGTGGCCACCGAGAGACAAGGCCTGATGCAGCGCCCGTGACGTCACACCATGTCGATCCCACCCGCTCCGCTTCCCGTACAAGTTTACCTACCTAATATAATGTTTATCAGTATAAAAGATATACTGTTATCTTCGGAAATGTTTGTTCTATAATATCATCAAATAAAAAATCGTAAAACACACAAAAGAAATGCCATTGTGAGACTTTCAAGAAATATGCATTAACTTAAACTCTTCGCCATTTAATATTTTGCTCGAAAACTTTTTACATGGAGAATATCAATAGAAGCGGAATTTAATTAGCTTTCCATTGATATATTTCGTTTAGTCATAAATGAATTGGCAGCATGCATAAATTAGCGTTAACTAAATATAAAAAATCATGAAATCGAGTAATTTCCTACCTAATATATGTTTATCAGTATAAAATATATACTGTTATCTTTGGAAATGTTTGTTCTATAATATTATCTAATAAAAAACCATAAAACACACTAAAGAAATGCCATTATGAGACTTTCAAGAAATATGCATGAACTTAAACTCTTCGCCATTTAATATTCTGCGTAAAAACTTTTTACATGGAGAATATCAATAGAAGCGGAGTTTAATTAGCTTTCCATTGATATATTTCCTTTTCTGATAAATGAATTAGCAGCATGCATAAATTAGCGTTATCTAAAAAAATAACATCATGAAATCGGGTAATTTTTCCCGATTGATGAGGTTATTTATTTAGTTAACGCTAATTTATGTATAGTTCTAATTCATTTATCAGTAAACAAAATATATCAATGGAAAGCTAATGCGATTCCGCTTCTATTGATATTCTCCATGTAAAGAGTTTTCTCGTAAAATATTAAATGGCGAAGAGTTTAAGTTAATGCATATTTCTTGAAAGTCTCATAATGGCATTTCTTTTGTGTGTTTTACGATTTTTTATTTGATGATATTATAGAACAAACATTTCCGAAGATAACAGTATATCTTTTATACTGATAAACATTATATTAGGTAGGTAAACTTGCACGGGGAGCGGAGCGGGTGGGATCGACATGGTGTGACGTCACGGACGATGTATCAGGCCTTGTCTCTCGGTGGTCTCGGTCAAACTCGCTACACCGAGCACACCACTTGAAGGCGCTAACCACTCTGCCACCGCCGCCCCATGCCTGCAAACACACACATGACTCTTAAAATTAACACTTAAGTGTGTAGTTCCACACTGTAACTACACGGGTAAAACTAGGGGGGGGGGGGGGGGGGGCACTCAGTCGAGCGCATACGTCCGCCCGAATATTTCATCAACTGGTTGCTATGGCAACAGTTGTGATTATATATATACATGCACTCAGTATGAGCGCATACCTCCGGCCGAATATTTCATCAATTGGTTGCCATGGCAACAGTTGTCAGTAGATTTCATCCAAAATGAAATCAGTTCTTTCTTATACCAAATAAACTTGGTATACTGAGTTTGGTCCAAATCTATTGGTAACTTTTCGAGAAATCCTGTACACTAACAAACAGACAGACAGACAGACAGATCGGGGTGAAAACATAACCCCTCCAACTTCGTTGGCGGAGGTAAAGATAACCAAATAACCACGCGACAGTTTGACCTCATCACACGCGCGCGCACACACACAAACACAATTTGAGAGAGAGAGAGAGAGAGAGAGAGAGAGAGAGAGAGAGAGAGAGAGAGAGAGAGAGAGAGAGAGAGAGAGAGAGAGAGAGAGAGAGAGAGAGAGAGAGAGAAACTAAACAAAACAACTTTTTGTCTGATCAAATTAAATATTTATGAAATACTTCTGATTTCTTTACATGATCCGTCTGCTGATCTGTCTGGCTTCCATTTGTATAACAATGAACATTTTACACAGTATCCTCCTCGTCCTGTCTTTCCTGTCTTGCCAGGTGAGGCGACAGGTGGCTCAGGTTGTTTGGGCTCTCGTCACACCTCCCGTTTTCGTCGTACCTTTGATAGTTCGTCATCCTCTTCACAACCTTCGTCCTCCTCCTCCTCCTCCATCTTCCTTATCTTTCTCTTTCCCCAATTCATCATCATTATCATCGCCATCATCAATCATGACAAAAAAATGACGGAGGGACTGACACTGACTAAGGAAAATTATTTCACCAAGAGCTTCCTGAACAGAATAGAAAATGGCAGAATAACAGTTCAATATTTTTTTTATTGTGTGTGTGTGTGTGTGTGTGTGTGTGTGTGTGTGTGTGTGTGTGTGTGTGTGTGTGTGTGTGTGTGTGTGTGTGTGTGTGTGTGTGTGTGTGTGTGTGTGTTTGTATATATGTTTTACTGATAGATGAAGAAATGTGCACACGCATGCTGAAAGAAGTCAATAGAGAAGCTAACAGAAGTGCACATGCAGACATAAACTCTCTCTCTCTCTCTCTCTCTCTCTCTCTCTCTCTCTCTCTCTCTCTCTCTCTCTCGCACACACAAAGATTGAGCGACAGACACACAAGGCAGAGAGAGAGAGAGAGAGAGAGAGGAGAGAGAGAGAGAGAGAGAGAGAGAGAGAGAGAGAGAGAGAGAGAGAGAGAGAGAGAGAGAGAGAGAGAGCCAGACATCTAATCTTAACACGCCACTTCACCAGTGTAACACCGGAGCCAAATATGCTTTGCTTCTCCGCCAGTAAGGAGGAGGAGGAGGAGGAGGAGGAGGAGGAGGAGGAGGAGGAGGAGATAAAAAAGAAGGTGGAGAAGAAGACAGAGTAGAAGGAGACTGACGAGGGGCAAGAAACTCACGAGAAAGAAGAGACTGCAAAAAAAAGAAGAAAAAGAAGAGTAAAGGAAGAAGGAATACATAGGAATACATAGGAAGAACAGATACCAGGATTGGTCTAAAACGAGGGTATCTGCTGAACTACATACTATACTAACTATCAAACTACATGTAAGAGTCTGCCGTATGCGTCTAAGAAGGAAGAGGAGGAGGAGGAGGAGGAGGAGGAGGAGGAGACACCGACACCTGAGTACAAAGTCATTTTACACGGTACCTGCACGTTACAGTCTGTCTCCACTCCCAAGACTGCTGGTGGAGGTGAGAGGGAGGGAGATGATGTAAGGAGTGAGAGGGAGGGAGTGGTTGGAAGGGGTGGGTGCAAACGATACCAACCAATGCATGGGTGGAGGACGGTAAGTGGATGTAATGTGTAATGTGGAGGTAAAAGTGGGTGAATGGTGGCAGGCGTGTAGGTGGTATTTTAAAAAGAAAGTATATAGATGAAGGTGTGAGAACTGAGAATAACATGTTAGAACTAAGGGGGGGGGGGGGGTCCACTCAGTAGAGCGCATACCTCCGCCCGAATATTTCATCAATTGGTTGCCATGGCAACAGTTGTCAATAGATTTCATCCAAAATTAAATAAGTTCTTCATTATACCAAATAGACTTGGTATACTGAGTTTGATCCAAATCTATTGATAACTTTTCGAGAAATCCTGTACACTAACAAACAGACAGACAGACAGACAGATCGGGGTGAAAACATAACCCCTCCAACTTCGTTGGCGGAGGTAATTAAGTAAATGGGTAAGAAAAACAGAGGAATGAAGTGGAGGGGGAGTGGATGTGAAAGAGTGAGTTAGTGAAGGCTGGATGAAGTGGAAGTAATAAATAAAATGAGAAAGTGGAGGGGCGTAAAATGCAGGGTGGAATCATAACAGATGGAAAAATTAAGGAAAGAATAGACTGAGGCATAGACCACTGTATACCTGGACTGTTCACGCGACAATGTTTTGAATTGCGGGGCTGCATAGGGGCCTGCGGGGCGCCCGACAAAGAAATATAGTGGTCTATGGACTATCATATAGACTGGTTTGTCAGTATATATGATATACTGTAATCTTCGTAAATGTTTGTTCTATAATATTATCATATAAAAAACAGTAAAACACGCTAAAGAAATGCCATTACGAGACTATGAAGAAATATGCATGAACTATGAAATATGAATTCACTTAACTCTTCGCCATTTAAAACTTTGCGAGTCAACTTTTATCATGAAGGGTATCAATAGAAACGCACTTTTATTAGCTTTCCATTGCTATATTTCGTTATCTGATAAATTAATTAGAACCATGCATAAATTGGCGTTAAATAAATAAATAAAATCATCAATCGGGTAATTTTCCCGATTGATGATGTTATTTATTTACTTATATATTTCGTTTTCTGATAAATGAATTAGCACCATGTATAAATTAGCGCTAACTAAATAAATAACCTCATCAATCAGGAAAATTACCCGATTGATGATTTTATTTATTTATTTAACGCTAATTTATGCATGGTTCTAATTAATTTATCAGATAACGAAATATAGCAATGGAAAGCTAATAAAAGTGCGCTTCTATTGATACCCTTCATGATAAAAGTTGACTCGCAAAGTTTTAAATGGCGAAGAGTTGAAGTGAATATTAAGTTCATGCATATTTCTTCAGTCTCGTAATGGCATTTCTTTACCGTGTTTTACTGGGTTTTTTTTATAATATTATAGAACAAACATTTACAAAGATTACAGTATATCATATATACTGATAAACCAGTCTATATGATGCGTATATATATATATATATATATATATGAATCCGAGCGGCCCTCGGACTTCAGGGCAAGTTCAGGCCCATGTTCAACAGGCCGATATTCCATGCGCAGTCCAGGTATACAGTGGTCTATGGCTGAGGAAAAGAGTGGATTCAGGATGGAACGAGGAAGACAGAAGTGGATGAGGGAAGGAAAGTGTAAAGGGCGTGCAATGTGGAGTGAGTGGAGGAGGACGGACCCCTCGTGTGGACCTCATCTTGTACTGCACCTAACTTCCTATTCTAGTATAAGTCTCCCTCGTCTGGTTCTCGTCCTCGTCTTTGTCCTCGAATACCACCACCATCACCACCTTCTTCTATTTTCTCCTCCTAACCAACCTAATGTAAACAAAAAGACAAAGGCGGACACAGTATGGCACAGCCGGTCACACACACACACACACACACACATCTGCATAGTCAAGTGATTTAGGGCACGTGTCAGGTTTCCCGTGGTAGCAGGTTCGATCCCCGCTCGCTCCTGGGGCTTTCTCGGTGACAGATGTGGGCGGTTACTGTCCCCCTTAAGTAAGGGAATAGGATGTGTGTTGTGTGTGAGGTCCCAGCATTACCTAAAGATCGATCACTACGAGCTCCAAGCTCTTTCCGGGAGGGTAAAACTGGCGATCGCGAGTCCAGCTAGCGTGAATAAGACCGTGGGTAAATACACACACACACACACACACACACACACACACAAAACATGGTTACGCTAGTAATCTTATATGTTTATGAGAATTGTAATACACAACTGATAAGAAACCAGACAAAATGGATGGTTGGATAGATAAACCATCAGAATAAAGAGTGACTATGCCATTAAATAAAGTGTTAAATATTTCAAGACGTGACATAATTCCATTTTCTTTATCCTTTTGTATTTCATTTAGTATTTGTGGCCAGCTTAAGCAGGTAGGTTAGACGTGTGTGTGTGTGTGTGTGTGTGTGTGTGTGTGTGTGTGTGTGTGTGTGTGTGTGTGTGTGTGTGTGTGTGTGTGTGTGTGTGTGTGAAAACCAAGGTGGATACGAGTGGATGCAATAGAGATGTGGATACCATGCAAAAAAAAGGTCCATAAAGTGGGTGGTAGTGTGAGTGGGGTGTGGATACGAAGCGTGTGAGCGTGGGTGTCATGTGAGTGGATGTCGATATCATGCAGAAGTGGGCGGGAGGAAGGGTGGGTGGGTGGGAAAGGGTTAGGGTTGCGTGTCTGGTGGCCCAGTGGTGGGTGCCATGTGGGTGCAATGTGGTTGTCGCACACCTAAATGTCATGATGTGTGATTACCTTGCGAGTGGGTACAGGTGTCATGAGGGTGAGTATGGATATCGCGTGGGGTGAGTGTGGGTGAGACAAACTCGCGAGTGTGTCCAGTTATAATTGTGTGTGAGGTCGCGGCAGACTATGTGGCGCTGCGGCGCTTCCAGACGTACGAGGCGTCTAGACACACATACTGGTCCCAATGCATGCAAACCACAGCTCCCTTGAGGCTCCCTTCCATCCATAGCTTTTTACAAGGACCTTGGCTGAGGATCTCTGCTGCGCCTGACATCACCCCAAAACACCCTGAGAGGAAAACTAACCATTTCTGCGCCTTCCATTAGTATACAATGTAAGCAAAGCAATACGCCCCCCCCCCAAAAAAAAAAAAAAAAAAAGATGACACGTGACAAGAGACGGTGTAATTATATATCTCTTTAGAAAACCAGTTGATGAGGGAATTTCCGGGTGAGGGGGAACACGGGGCATGGGAGGGACAGACTCTGTCAGCCAGTGCATGGTGCTGCCAAGCGACCCCCAGCTGATTACAGTACATTTGCTTCCCGACAGAATAATGCTTAAAATGTTACCACCGGAGGCGACCACAAGGCCTCGTATGGCCCACGTCATTCATCCGTGGATGGCAATCTACAACAACAACAACAACAACACAAGGCCCCTCCTACCTTAGCCGCTTGAGGGAGGAGGAAAGAATGAATGCAATGTGATCGGTATGGCTTGTGGCAAACGTATGTAACAACATAAAACAACATAAAAATTTATGGTAGCCATATGCATGTGGAGGCCGCGCCCTGCCAGCGCTGCCGCTCCGCTCCGCCCCCACCCCACCTCATGACAGGGACAGGTGTGACGCTACCTTCGTCCCGCCACCGGGTGACCCATATCTCGGGGAGTAAACTGGAGGGCGAAGGCGGGGTCAAGCAGCGGCCGGATCGAGGGGGGTCAGCGAGCTCCCTTACTCTCTCTGCAATGGGCCGGGACTGCATGCCACTATAAGCTAGCCCGGCGGCAAGTGGGTCGAGGAATAAACTTACACGTCCGGGAGGGTTAAGTGGAGGTTCAGCCCTCATACAGCCGCCTTCCCCTCCCCCACACGCTAATAAGTTTTGATCCACGCCACCTTCACTCAAATTCCGTCTTTACTCTCGCCCGAATGAAGGTGCATCACGGAGACACAACACTCGTGACCTCTGTGATAATACGTAAGGCCTTCCCTAGACTAAACGTTATTCTTACCAAAAATGTCTCTGCCCTATTATATTGTCAAGAGTCAGTAACAGTATACAGAGCATTGTTTACATGAGATGCATGCATGCACACGACATTCCTTATTATTCGATGCACAAACTTTATCTATATGAGTATGTGCTTGCACGCTCACATACAGTTTCAGACATTAGTGAAGTAAAAAAACGACATACAAATTACAATAGCTATTTATGCACATCTGAATAAATGGCGGCGGGTTATTCTGCAGTGTACACAAGACCCGCAATGTATCGCACTGCTGTTGTTTACTTTGGTGTTTGCTCTTCTCCAGCCTGTCTGCTTTCCTTTCCATACCATAACTACTTTCATATGAAGCTGCTCGCCTGCTTCTGCGGGCCGTCCATCTTCCTTGCTTCAATATCTGCTTGTCAACACCTTCGTGCACCCTCCCACCTACCTATCTACCCACCCGCCCACCCTCTCCTCTTGTCTGACTGCGCCCACCTGCCGTCTGCTTGTTGCGGAACTACTTCACTTGTCATGTCTAGCTTGCAGTCTGTCTCTTGGGTTTTTTTTTTTTCTCTCTCTCTCTCTCTGAATAATAGATGAGTCAATCTCTCCAAATTTCGTACATGCTTTACTACAAAAGAACGAAGTAGCATGAAACAGTAACGTAAAATCGACGTGGGTCTCAGTTTATATATCGAGGTGGCTATGTACGAGTAGGTTGAGAGACCACTTCATGCTTACACCTTCATCTTCACTCCGTATCACACGCCACGATGTCTTGACCATCACGTCCAAACAGACGGTACCAAGGAGACAATCCAGACAACTTTAGGACAACCAATGACCTAGCCAACAACTTGAAACTTAACAAGAGATGTTCTGTCAACAGTTTTTCTTTACTTCACGAGGCAGGTAAGATGTAGTACCTGGTAGTACTGTACACACCCGCCCACCATGTCATGCCTCCAGTGCTCACAAGTCACCGCTGCCTCGGCCACACACGGTCGCCGAGGCTTGACCTCTACAGCAGCTCGAAGGTGCCTGTCTGCCTGTGCTCCATCACCCACAAGGCTTGTCAGTCAATAGTGTGGTCGATGCACAAGCAGCCGTGCCTGAACCTCTCTCGGGGACGTGTACCTCATTGAGCTATTTCTGATCTCATTCATTAGCATTAGAGGCACCCTTTGGACCTAGCGGGAGTGAATGGCCTTCTTATTTGTGTCTCGATTGACCTTGCGTGTCATTTTATCTAGTCACTCGCAGGTAATCTCCCGCTGTCTCCACTCACCCTTCCCTGAAGCCATACTCCCCAGACACCTCCGCCGTCTGCCACCCAGACGCGCTGCATCCATCACGTCAGTTCCTTTTCCCGCGAGCCACACCTGCCCGGCGCAGCGCATGGCGGCAAGGATAGTCAGGTTACCCTCTCCTAACTGACCCTGGCTGGGGTGACTGACCGGACGAGGCGAACAGATCCAAGATTTAAAATGTTTGCATGGAATCATTGCACTCTGCAGGGAACAGACAAAATTAATCTCATATAACTCTAAATGACGACAAAAGTGGCTTCCCGTTGCAAATAGTCAGCCATAAAAAAACAGGAAATATTTATTACATCCTTTGACCTCATGACACGGGTGTCAGTCGCCTTCATGTATGCAGCACCGCCTTCATCGCATTCAGACCGCCCTCCCCAGCCTCTACCTGTCTCTGACTCCCTTCCCGGACAACTTATAGATCCCTGTCCTCACCTCTGACAACCCTACCTGTTGCTCCTGACCTTTACCGTTGGAACAATCCGAAGAAGTGACTGCAAAGCCCAAAGGACGAGTTGTAACTTACCTTGTGCTTGGGCGGGTGCTAGGGTCGCGAGGGCGGTGGGCGGCACATGGTCGGTGTTGTTGGTGGGTGGGTCGAACAGCATGACTGTGGGCGGGGCGCATGGCTCACTCCGCCCACGCCCACCTTTCTTTCCTTCTCCTGCAGGCGCACCTCCTACAGACAATACTCCGTCACCTGCCTTTCCCTTCACTCTTCCATCATTCTCTCTAAATTTTTCTCTCTCCTTCACTTCTTTGTTTTGCCTCCCCCCGCCCAGGAGTGTTGGCAGCACAGCCTCCTTCCTCCTCCTCCTCCTCCTTCCCTCTCGGCGTGGCACTGTGTTGCTGCTTTCGCCGATGCACAGGGCGCCGCTAGGGCCCTCCCGGTATGAGCTGCATTGAGAGTAACCACAACTATCACTACAAATGTTACAGTTTCGGTCGCCTACTAACACTCGTGTCGACAGGAACTTCTGACATGGTAGTAGAAGCAGCAAAAATAAATAATACCAGCAGGAGGAGGAGAAGGGGATGAGGGAAACTATTGAAACAGTCGAACACAGCGGCAGGCAAGTGGGGAGGCGATAAGCTGCTCGGCACGACACCTGGGCTCACTCAGGCACACAGGGTTGCACGATGCCGACCGGCCGGGACACACAGCGCGCGTGACCGGCCGTCACTGTAGTACGAGACGACTGGCGCTCCAGACTTGGTGGCGGTGGTGGCCTGGTGGTGGGGGTAGAGGGGTGGAAGTGGCGCTAGCCTTGGCGGTGGCGGCGGATGGTGGCGGGTGGCGCGTACTGATGCCAAAATACGGTGCTTTCCCCTATTCTTGCAGCTGGTAGACCACCTGTGGAGGACGGCTGGCATGGCCTCAGTCGAGCAGAACTAGAGCTACGCCGCCAGTGCAGGCCGCCACGACACGGGCCGCGGCGTGGCAGGGTGTCTCGCCGGATGAATCGGAGCAGGACAGTGTGTGTGTGTGTGTGTGTGTGTGTGTGTGTGTTCAGCCAGGCCATGCACTGGCTTACCTGCAGACAGATTCACAGGGGAAAGTCATTCTGCCTCGAATCTCTAGCCCATTCGTCCGCACGTCGTTGTGACCAAGGTTTCTTCTATGAAAGACCTTGGTTGTGACGGTACCACTGGTTGCCTTGACCCCCCTGATGGCACCAACCTGCGCCTCCGTGGGAGCCATGAGCCTCCTCTGCCAGTGCCTGAGATGCACCGTATCTTCTCATTAGGCCCAAAATGTTTCATTGTCGGGCATAAGGAGCATGATGTCTGCACTGCATGCCCGAGCCATCGCCTGACGTGTTACATACAGTTTTCCATGTGCGTTGACTGAATGTTGATGGTGGCAAGGCGACGTACGCCGTGCAGTTGGAGGTGTCTGCTGTAAGGCTATTTATTGTTTTCATGTAAGCCAAGTCTGTAGCACAGAAAAGGAGAAAATTGAAGCACACCACGGAGCAAGACACCTGGGTCAGCCCCCCCGCGCGGCAGGTGTCCCCTCCCCGACCCCCCCTGATTTGTGGCCCACTCAGGCGATCTACTACCCCTTGTTTTTAAGATTTTTTTCTTCTAAAACTAGATTACTACACGTTCGCTTTGTTTAAGATGCTCTCAAGCGAGGCACAGAACTCCTTGCCGATGTTGGATGTCTGTGTGTCTTCTTTATTAGCTTCAAGAAATTTGGGATTGTAAGTAATCACAGGCGAAGGAAGTGCCTATATTGGAACTAATAATGATGATGATGAGGAGGAGGAGGAGGAGGAGGAGGAGGATAGAATAATAACACAAAAATAATAATAATAATAGTGATAAAAATAAGAGTAATTACAATAAAAACAATAATTATAATAACAAAAATAATGATAATGATAAGAAAGAAAAAGTAAACGGAGAGCAACAACAAAAACAACAACACCCAAATTCATAAGAAATCCAGACTACCTCAAACAAGGAAGAAGGTTTTCTGAAGGAAGAAGGAACACGAGGGAAAATTGTGGGGGGAGGGAGGGGGGGGGGGCGTTGCAGGTGGCAGAGCATGCGAGGGAGGGTTGGTGGTAAGTGCCGGTGATGAGGGAGCGCGGGGGTGGGGTGGGGTGCAGACGCGGAGGACACGAAGGTGAGAGAGAGAGAGAGATAGAGAGAGAGAGAGAGAGAGAGAGAGAGAGAGAGAGAGAGAGAGAGAGAGAGAGAGAGAGAGAGAGAGAGAGAGATGTGGGAGGGAACGCTAGATAAGAGGGGTGAGTGTGCGGGAAGGAGGGTGAGTGAGTTGGAGGCCCCAGACTGCTTGACCTTGTGTTGCGCAGGTCCGTCTGAAGGTCGTCTGCGGGACATGCTGAGTGCTGAGTGTGTGTCTGGGGTTGCCAAGGCTGTGCTGTTCACCCACTTCGAAGTAACAGTCAAAACATGGGTCAGGCGAGTCAGGAGAAAGCCACAACACCCATTACCGGCTAAAACAACAACTCACACTAACACTTACAAGAAATTCTACTTCAAGTGGTTGCCTGCAAGTGGCGAAATCGGTGTTTCGAGTTCGAATCCCGCCAGGGGCCAAAACTTTACCGCAAAAGTCGAGTGGGCTAAGAACACTCACATGCTGCCCATTAATTCTACCTTCGACGGCGAGTGCATCAGAGCACACAGAGGGGCGGCATGAGCCGAGTCTAATCACAAGTGCCACTATAAGAATCCTACCTGTGCCACCACGGGCGAGGGCCTACCATCACAGCCCTCAAGCGAACCTCCAGAGCCTGCCATCCGAGGCCTGGAGGTCACTGCCTACAGGCGCTATAGGCGAATTGTAAACAAAACAACAACAAAATAATAATCTTACTATAATAATTCACCGAATGTCCGTCTGTCTGTATAGCTAGGGCTCCCCATTTTCTCGCACATTTATGTCCCAATTTCAACCTGTTGAGATGGGTTAAGGTTATCCCAAAGATGGTTATAAGCTATATTTGGCCAGGTTTATCCAATTTCTTCATTAGTAAATTTTTTTTTTATTGTGTGTGAAAGTGAGGGGGTAGAAAACGCGCACACCTAACATTTTTCTTTAAACAACAAGCAAAAAGGTTACCTATCCTAAAATTCATATGGGATACAGGTAACCTCTGCTATAGGTAAGCTCTGCCAGTAATAATAATTCACTGACTCATCTAAACACCGAGTGACAAATATCTCATCCACAGGTAAATAGTGACTCGAGTAATTACTATTAGGAATGAAATAGCAAAGATGAAACTTGACGCTTGGAAATTTTTGGGAATTATAACTAATGGAAATAAAATAATGACTCACGAAAATGGTCACACACAGACTTATATAAACAGTGACTCGAGTGAACGAGAAGGTGAAGGAGGCGGTGGCCGAGAGGTTAGCGTCTTGGTAAGCTCGATGTCTCGAGTTCGAATCCTGTCGGGGGCAACTCTGTCGACCATCTTTAACGCGTTCGACAAGAGCCTGGTAGGTGAGCACAAGGTCCCGAGTTCAAGTCCCACCAAGGAGCAACTGTAAATCCATCGTCGAGTGGCCGAAGACACTCGCATGCTGCATACCTGTTCTTTCGACTGCGACTACAAGTGCGGCGGAGGGAACACCAGGTGGCAGCATGAGCCTGAACTGAGGGTCAGACCATCACAGAAACTAGACATTCACCTATAGACCACATGTATCACTATAAAATTCCAGCCAGCGCCACCACGGGCGAGGGCCAACCATCACAGCCCTCCAGAATGTGCAAGGCCAACCACCTAAGCCCTCAAGGGAAAAATAATAGCCTACAGGCGCTATAGGCTCTAACATAAATAATAATACTAATAATAATAATAAAAAAACCATGAGGAACGAATGACGGTGACTCAAAAAATAATCGCATCATATAAACACCGACTCAAAAGAACGACTGTGGAAAATAATACTTTGAACGACTAAACTCAACTTCAATTACTCATACATGGCATGGGGAGGATATTATTAACTTCCATGGCGCTGACTCCAACGAAACACTGAGAAAAAACTGAAGTCGAACCAGGAAGAGAGACGGCAGAAGGGAAGCGACATAAACACTAGGTGACGTGTGTGTGTGTGTGTGTGTGTGTGTGTGCGTGCGTGCGTGCGTGCGTGCGTGCGTGCGTGCGTGCGTGCGTGCGTGTGTGCGTGTGTGCGTGCGTGTGTGTGTGTGTGTGTGTGTGTGTGTGTGTGTGTGTGTGTGTGTGTGTGTGTGTGTGTGTGTATTACAAAAAGTTACATGGAACGAGATAAATGTTGAGTCAAGTAAAATTTAATGTTATAACAGGCGTCAACTTCCCGTCTGTCTGCCTGACTAGCTAAACTGACTGCATGACAGATTGCGTGACTATGACTGCCTGTGTGTGTGTCAATCTGCCTGGTCGTCTTTTTGCTTGTTCGTTTTTTTATGTATGCATCTATGTATGTATGCATGTATTCAAGAATGTATAATGAGAGGAGTGAGTATTCTTGCTTCCTTCACCATCACCATCCTGGGCTTTTTATGATACTCTCTCTCTCTCTCTCTCTCTCTCTTGTTAATGGCCTGTATATTGATGTATCTGTCTACGTATATCTACCTAACAATAACTAGTGTGAAAAGCATTGTGTAGTTATGAGAACAAGTTATTCCACCTACTCCCATACAACTGAGGACATTCCCTTCTGCAGAGAGCCAGAGAGCGATCTTAGTAGCACCTTCAGGAGGAGAAATGGTAGGAGCACAGGAGCGGCCGCTGACAGTGTCCCGAGGGGTGCCGTGGCCCCGTCGACTGTGGCTCTGCTATTTTTGTAGGTGGCCCGTCACCCGCTCCCCGCCAGC